>CAUYPK010135967.1:0-118267 GCA_963574355.1 Loris lydekkerianus
CTCCTCAGAAGCAGCATAACAAAATCCAAACTTGGCAAAGAGCCACAGTATACAAAATAATGATAAGAGGCAAAGAGCCGAAATTCATTTTGGCTGGGAGCCGCATGCGGCTCTAGCCGCGTGTTCGCCACCCCTGAACTAGGCCCAGCAGGTCACTGATAGCTCCCTGAGCCTGGTCTCCATGCCCCCAGTGCTCATGGTCTGGTAAGAACTTGCTGGTACAATCTGCCTAAGGGTGACATTCAGCTAGGATAGCCAAGCACATACATCTCTTTCCAGCTCCATGTTTAGTGTCATCGGGTTGGTAACTTGAAATCCACCACGTAGGAGTATTTACTACCACAGTAATTGGAAATGCTTCAAACCAGAACTCTTTTCCCCTACTCCCATCCACTTGCTAAACATTTGCCCTCACACCACTGTGCAGGCTTTTTGCTCCCCACTAGAAACCTTAAGTACCAGAACTCTCTGCTCCAGCCAAAGCCTCAACATCTTCTTCCACATTTTTTTTTTCTTTTGAGATAGAGTTTCACTTTGTTGCCCTGGGTAGAGTGCCGTGGTGTGGTGTCATAGCTCACAGCAACCTCAAGCTCCTGGGCTCAAGCAATTTACTTGCCTCAGCCTCCTGAGTAGCTGGGACCACAGGCACCTGTCACAATGCCTGGCTATTTTTTAGAGACGGGGTCTCCCCCTTGCTCAGGCTGGTCTTGAACTCCAGAGCTCAAGCAATCCACCTGCCTCAGCCTCCCAGAGTGCTAGGATTACAGGCGTGAGCCACCGCACCTGGCCCTGTCTTCCACGTCTGAGCTCGTTTCCTCAACCATAAAATTAGAAGAATACAACAAGCATTCAGAGCAGAGCCTGAATCTCTACAGGATTCTGTTAAAATGCAGATTCTGCTTAGTCAGGGTCTTAGTCCTTTTGTGTTGCTGGGCCATATATAAATAACAGAAATTCATTTCCCGTAGATCCAGAGTCTGCTAAGGGCTGCTCTCCACTCCCAAGATGGCCCCTTCGTGTTGTGTTCCCGTGTGGTGGGAGGCAGGACAAAATGGGCCTGGCCAGTTCCCTCCAGCCGTTTTATAGGGTACTACTCCATTCATAAAGGTGGAGCCCTCATGACTTCATCACTCCCTGAAGGTCCACCTCTTAATACTTCGGGAATTAAGTTTCAACATGAAGTTCAGAGGAGACACGAATGGTCACACCACAGCAGTCAGCCTGGGATGGGGCCTGAGATTACGCATTTCTGACAAATGCCTAGGTGCTCCTGCCATCTCATGGACCACACTTTGAGGAATAGGGACTTCTTTATTAACACCTAGTACCAGGTATAGGTGTTGAGGCTGCCTTGAACCTCTAACCTCAGCCTCAGACCCTCCTTATGGCTTTCGTCTCTGCTTGGACGCTCCTCTGGGATCTCAAACTCAGTGGTTCTGGTCTTACAAAAGGTAAAAAATAAAAAATAAAAAAACCCAAAAAGGCAAAATGGAAAAGATTCATCTCTTCATCCCAAACAGCTCTGTTCAGACTGTTCTTCTCTCCAGCGACCCTCTTTCTCTTGCCCATGACAAGCTGGTCATAGTGACACTCACCAGGGACATCTTCCCTAGATGGTTGGAGCTTGCTCCTTCTCTGACTCCGTCCCTCAAACCAGGCCCACATCCCTCCAGTCCCCACCCCTGCCGTCTCCAGCTTGAGGTTCCCAGGCTCTTGCCTGCCAGAGCTCTACCAGACCTTGGCCATCTTCTTCCTCAAATGAGTTCAATTCAGTGTTGCAGGAGGTTTCAGGGGTCCTGACTGAGATTTGTCCACTACTCCTTCAAGGTCAGCAAGGTAGTTGCTTCCCCAGGAACCTGCCCCGTCTGCCCTGTATACCCTCCTTTGAACGCCATCTCTGTACTACTCAGAGGGCTCAGAGCCTCTTCTCTCAAGTTGTCTTCTCTTCCATTCCCCCATCAGCCCAGGAGCTCCCCAGCACAGAGACAGCATCTCCAACCTCAGACTGGGGACACTTCCTAGGACAGGGACTGTCTCCCACGTCAGATCAGCTTAGGGACCTCTTGGCATATCTCCTCCATCAACCTGGTGTAGGTGACACTGCATTTCCGATTCCTTCTGCAGCTCTGGCTATGGGTCTCAGGCATCCTTCCATGGGGGTTGGCTGAGTTCCCTCCCTTCATCCTACCTTTTCCAAGCTGTGGCTCTCCTGGAACCAGCTGCGCACAAAAGAGAGAGCCCACTAAAGTCACTCCTGGGGTGGGGGCCTCTTTTTCCAAGGACTGGTCAACCTAGAGTGAATTCTGTCTAAGGAGAGTCACTGGCCCCCAACACCTGTTTATGGCACTGCTCCAGCATGCCAAAGGAGCCCAAGACTCCCAGAGCCACAGTGCCACTTGTTAATTAATTGCACTAATTAGCAAGGATGAGGCTGGACATCTGGACCCTCTCATGGATGAGTCCAGACTCTCAGCACTCTCAGGTTGAGGACAGCTGTCCAGCAGGGACATTGTCTCCAGCCTGCCAGACCTGGGGCCACCTCCACAAGCAAAGAGACCCCGATACACTTTAAGCACCCCAAATGGAGAAGAGAAGCCTGCGCAGGCTGGGATCAGGGAGCTGTAAACTATATTCCTACAAAAGACTGGCCCCTGCAGGATCCTCTGGAATGGGGAGGGGGAGTGTGGTGCTTTGCCCAGGGCAGGAAGGAGCTCCTTCAGTAGGGGTACAGCTGCACCCCTTTGTGCCCTTGTCCCACAGCCCCCTTTATTCACAGCACCCAGGGGCACTCCTTGTCATCTATATGTGAATACTATTGTAGAATCCCAAGCACAATGGTTCTAAAACAAAAGCAAAGCCATAAAGACCCCTCACCCTTGACATTCCTTCATTCAACAAATATTTATCGAGCACTGGCTAAGAGCCAGACACCATGCCAGTCACAGAGCATGCAGCTGTTACCCAAATGTGCTATCTACACACTGTGGAATATTATTCAACCATAAAAAGGAATGACATTTTGATACATGCTATAACTTAGACCTCAAAAACATCATGTTAAGTAAAATAAGCCAGACACAGAAAGGCAACTATATTTTTTAAAGATAGAGTTTCATTTTGTCACCCTCGGTAGAGTGCTATGGCATCATAGTTCACAGTAAGCTCAAACTTCTAGACTCAAGCCATCTTCTTGCCTCAGCCTCCCAAGTAGCAGGGACTACAGGTGCCCGCCACAATGCCTAGCGGGCACCTAGGCAAAAATAGTCTCTATTTTTAGAGACAGGATCTTGCTCTTGATCAGGCTGGTCTCAAACTCTTGAGCCTAAGCAATCCACTGGCCTTGGCCTCCCAGTGTGCTAGGATTACAGGTGTGAGCTATACCATGCCCAGACTTGAAAGACAACTATTATATGATTCCACTTATATAAGTTACCCAGAACAGGCAAATTCAGGACAGAAAATAGAATAGAGGCCCCCAGGAGCTGGAGGGAAGAAGGACTGAGGAGTTGTTACTTAATGGGCTCAGAGTATAGGATATGGACAGTGGTGATGGTCACACAACAGTGAGGAGGCATTTAATGTCACTGAACTGTACACTTAAAAAGGATTGAAACAATGACAGAAACAGAAGTCCCTACCCTCATGAAGCTCAGATTCTAAAGGAAGGAGACAGACAGTAAAATAAATATATGAACGATGGTGATGAGTGTTAGGGAAAGAAAGGAAGTCAGAGAAGGGAAGAGGCAGTTCCAGGTGGGGCTGCAGGTTGAATGGGGTTCAGGGAAGGCCCCACTGGGGGGAGACCTTGGGCCAGAGATGTGGAGAAGGCAAGGGGTTATATGGGTGTCTGGGGACAAGCAGCCTGCAGAGGGAACAGAATGCACACACACACACCCCCTCCTAGGTTGGTAGGCACAAGGAACAGCCAGGGGGCAGCCAGGGGGCAGTGTGGAGTGAGCCAGGGGAGAAGTGAGGGGAGGGGGAGAGAAGGAGGGCAAAGAGGGTTCATCAGAGGTCCTGTACACAGAGTGCTTGTCATCCACCCAGCACGTATGCTGTAGCACCCAGCACCTGGCCATGAAAGCCTGCCATGCCAGCACCTACCCTGCGCCTCTCCCACCCCAGACCACCCCTCAGCTGTCCCTAAGGCCCACCCTTCACCTCTGACCTACTACTCACACCTCTGGACCTCCACTCCCACTGTGCTTCCTGCCCCCCAGGTTTCTAGATACCCTTTGAAGTTGCACCCCGCTCCTAACTTCACTGCAATGGCATCCAGACATCACAACATCCACCTACACAGCCTCAGCCCAGCCCAGGGGTCTTCCACAATCTTCACCCCCACTTCTCAGATGAGTGCACTGAAGCCCAGATACTCGGCAGGGCTCCAGTTCCTTAGACTTTCTTAATTCTTCTTCAGCTGGAAGAGGAAGGCCTGAGTCCAATCCCAGAAAACAAGATCTCTAAACTGCCCCTGCACGAGTGTGTACACATGTGCCTCCCTGACAGGCCCCACGAGAGCTCCTCACTGCAGGAGAGATGCCTGCCTCAGGCCTCAGAAGTAGAGAAGAAAGAAGGAGATTGGAAGTTGTGGGCTGCTGAGGACAGCAGCCTGGGCATGCTGTTCATAAAAGAAAGCCACCAGTCCACCCCCTTCTGGCCTCATTGTCCTTGACTCCTTTCTTTCTCACGCACCCCTACAGTAAATCCATCAGTAAATCTAGGCAGCTCTACCTTCAAAATCCGTCCAGAATCTGACCACTGCTCTGCACCGCTGCTGGTCTGAGCTGCCATCACCTTTCACCTGGGTGACTGCAGTAGACTCCAAATGGGCCACCTCCTTCCACATTTGTCCCCCTACCACCTACTCTCAATCTGGTAGCCAGAGGAACTTCAGTGAAGTCATATCATATCCCTGCCCTGCTCAAACCCTGCTATGGCTCCCCACTTCCTTCAGAGTCAAAGTCCTTGCAACAGCCCCCTCAGAACCACCCAATCTGACTCCCTTGCCCTTCTCTCTCTGCCCTCACCTGCCACCCTGCCCACTCTCTCTCCTTCCATGGCCTCTTTTCCTCTCCTTGAGTGGGCCAGGCAGTCCTTCCTCAGGGTCCCTGCACCAGCTGTTCCTGCTGCACAGAAGTCTCTTCCCCCAGGAACCTGCATGGCACACCTCAATCAGGTCTTTGTTCAAATGCCATCTTCTCAAATGCCATCTTCCCTCTGCCCCACTTCCCTTTGTTCTTCTCTTTAGCACTTACCACAAACTTGTTAGCATGCAAACACTTAAAAACTGGCGAATTCACCGTCTGTCTCCCCCCACTGGAACATAAACTCCATGAGGGTAGTGCTTACAACAGTACGTGGTAGGAAGCCAGTCCTCTGTCAAACGAATACGTGAATGAATGAATGAACAAATGAGTGGACTAGGAACTACTCGCCTGGGAGGAGGCAATAGCAAAAGATAAAAAACAAGAAAATTGACATCTGTCTTAGCCTTTTTGTGAGCTGAGGCTTCACACTCAGGAGACTGATGTTCAGAAAGGTGAAGTAACTTGCCCACTGTCCCACAGAAAGAAGGGGGAGGGAGGGCGATGTATTTGCTCTTGTTTCATTTTTCCTATGCTGACTTTAAAATTTTTGTGGCATCCTCACCTCCTGGATAGGGTTGCTTTCCAGACTGTTCCCCCAGAGGCTGTTTGCAGCAGATCTCCCCTGCCACCACCAACAGGGCAGCAATTGCTCTCCTCCCTTCCCCCAACCGCAACATATCCATTGAGAATTCTGTTCTGAAAAATCGTGGCCTAGGGTTCTAGGTTCTCTCACCAAGAACCTGTCCCCTTAACCCTTACTGCCCCACTCCTCACCCCATCCCACCCCATACATTCACTCACCAGGAAGTGTGGAGCTGCATTGGGACATCTGGCATGTCCCTCCCAGCCTGCTTTAAGTCCCAGACAGCTGCCTTCCCCAGGAAGGATGAATACTCCACCCTCCCCTGTCTCCCAGCAGAGTACATGCTATGCAGAGTGCTTGCCCTGGGCTTATGAACTCGTGTGCCCACTGCTGAGCATCAGGTCCATGAGGCATCGTTTAGCTGGTGAATGAAGGCAGCACACCTGAGCACCACAGGTACCCCAGAGTTTTGCCAGGAGTCTGAGGGCCCCTGTGGGCTGGTCATTTGCCTCTTCTGATTGGACCATCCTTCTTTGGCCACACCCACTTTTCAAACCCTCTGTTACTGCAGCCTGTGTCAAAGTCCATCCAGGTTTATTCTCCTGGTATGTCCCCCTTAGGTTCTGGTTCAGCCTTGCTACCTGTCAAATGGGGTTATCGTGAGGATTAAGTTAGGTTAATCCAGTAAAGCACTTGCCCAGTAACTTACAATGGAAAATAATAATGTTTGCTAACATTGGTGATGGGGGAGGGGCTCCCTGGGAACACATATTACAGCTCTCTTTCCAGACTTTGCAGGCTCAGCAGAAAGGACAGAAATAGGAGTTTTGAGGCTGGGCACAGTCACATGTCTATAATCCCAGCACTTTGGGAGGCTGAGGTGGGAGGATCATTTGAGTCCAGGAGTTCAAGGCTGCAATGAACTATGATGCACTACATTCCAGCCTGGGAGACAGAGCGAGACTCCATTTCCAAAAAGAAAAATGAAATTGGAGTTCTGAGATGGCAAGCAACTGAGTGTAAAAAAGTTAAGCCATGTGGAGAACAGGAACGTTAGAGTTGGGAAACATGTGTTTCCTGAGCAACCATTATGTGCTCAGAGTCGGCTCCTTTTACCCTCTGTGCCAGCGGTTCTCAACCCGTGGGTCTCGATCCCTTTAGGGGTTGAATGACCCTTTCACAGGGGATGCCTAAGACCATCCTGCATATCAGATATTTACATTACAATTCATAACAGTAGCAAAATTACAGTTATGAAGTAGCAACGAAAATAATTTTATGGTCGGGGTCACCACAACATGAGGAACTGTATTAAAGGGTCGCGGCATCAGGAAGGTTGAGAACACTGCTCTTTGCACTCTGAGCCCACGAGGCATTGCCTGCCTCCTGCTGAATGCCGGTGCACCTCTGTCAGAGTTCACACTGCCTTTGCAAGTATTTATGTCCCCATCTGTCTCTCCTTTGTGGAATTCCTCAGGGGAAGGGCTGGGCCTTGTCCCTGTTTACATCCCAGAGCCTTGGAAACAGGAAGGCAGGCAGCTTGATCCCTGCTTCCTAAGTCAGTACTTTGCTCAGGGTCTTGCAGCAGGTGGTGCGGCAGCTGGGTTGGACCAGGCTATGCAGCTGTGGGAGGGGGAAAGGAGCTGCTAAGGAGAACAGAGTCAGAGGGTGAGAGTCCTAGCTGGGCTTTGGGGATGAGGAGTCTGGCCTTGCAGCAGCTCCATCACTGCCATCGGCACTAAGCACTTGCTGTGTATTCTGTAACATGCTAAGAGCTTCACATACACACTCTTAGTCCATCCTTCCAGCTACCCTGGGAGGTAAATCTTATTACTTGTCCCCGTTGTATAAGTGAGAAAGCCAAGACCCAGGAAAGCAAAGCGACCTACCCTTGATCACATGCCTGGAAAGAAGCAGAATCAGGATTAGAACTCAGTTCTTCCTGACTCCAAAGCCCATGCTCTTAACTGCTACGCTGTTTTGCAGACATTAGAACAGGCACTAGCTTCTCCACCTCTCCCAGAATGCCCTAATTCTCACAGTCTCACATCTGAGATTCATTGATTGAATATTGATGGATGTATTTGTGGTCTGGCTCTGGGGCCTCTCAGCCAGGCCCTGGGCAAGGGCAAGAATGGGGAAGAGGTGGGGTCTTCCAACCCCAGGAAAAGCCCTCTCTGCCCCCTCCCCAGCATTCCTGCTTCTGGTGTCCACCACTGCCAACTTCCCTCCGCCCCTGGATTTAAAGTCACAGTGACGATTAATCACCCGAAGACATGGAAGGCAGGTTGTAGAGGAGTTAATTAATTAGGGAAATTTTTCTCAGCCCTTTGAAGGTGAAATGTGTGGGGAGGGGATAGGGCCAGGGACCGTTATTATTCACGCTGAACAAGCTGACTCCGGGAGACTTCAAGAGCAACTCCAGGGGAGTTTTGGAAGGCTGGAGACTTCACCAGGGTAGCCTGGATCATGCCTGGATCATGCCTGAGATCACCCTCCTTAGTCCAACTCTAGGCCTCCTTCAGCCACAGAGGAATGGGGTCCTCATCCCTAGCCCATGGACCGGCGCCTTTCTAAAGGCATAAGGGGCTCTAGGAACCAAGTGGAATTAGAAAGGCAAAGCCGTCACCTGCACCCCACTCACCAAATAAAAGCAGCTAATAACACTGTGTATGCCAAAGCCCTAAGGCAATGATTTGGGTGTCGTTTATACAGCTTGGATGGTCCAGACACCCGGATAACTTGGAGGGAAATCTATTAGACCAGTGCACACTCAGGGAGGGAAATTACGGTGGGAGGGAGGGGTGGTCTTTTTAGACTCCCATTCCTCCCTCCTCCACTGTGGGCTTGAGGACTTGACCCTCTTGTGCTGGTGGGAGCTCCATGTTATCTGCCAGGCAAGGCTGCTGCCCTTGGGGGCAGGCCGGGGCTGCCGTCCTTGCCCACAGGTGGAGCAGGTGGTCGGCTTTGTCATGAAGTTAGGAACAGCAAAACATCCCCTAACACACACACACCAAGTATCACCACTCTGCAGTGTCAAGAATTGGAAACTAGAGAGACACTGAGGAGTCAGAGATGATTAGGACCTGGGCCCCCACCTTGAAAGGACCCACAGGTCCTCCTAATACTGTGGACAGACAAGGCAAAGGTCTGAGACCAAAACATAGTAGAGCCAAAGCTCTGTGGAGCACAAAGGAGGCAGAATTTAAAAATGCCAGGAATCAGAAAAGGCTTCAAGGAGGTGGTCTCACCAGGGTGAAGACCTGGAAAGAAAGCTGAAATTTCAATAGGCATCCCAGGCAGAGTGAACAGCAAAGAAATGGAGGTGGCAATTTACACAATGCATCCGGGGAAGGGTGGGATACTGAGCAGAATGGCCCCAGTCTAGAATGGGTGGACAGGGACCCAGAGAAGGGCTTGTCATGAGGCCAGAAAATTGAGGTGGGCTGGTGGTGGAGGGTCTTAGAAACTAGGTCTGGATGTTACTCAAACATGGTGGAAAGTTCCCCAGAATTCTGAGGCAGGGCCTGTCATGATGGAGAGCACTGGGCTTTAGAAAGAGCACTATGGCAGCTGGGGACAATGGGTTCACTGGGGAGGGGTGAGGTGAGATGGGAAATCTGTGAGGATGCAGGTGTCATGGGCCAGGAAAGAGATGATATGGCACCAGCCAGGAGCCAGAGCAAGGGGGAATGGAACTATGGCTTATTATCTGCCTTCTGTATGCCGGCCACTGTCCTGGACACTTTTCATTCATCTGCTTTCTTCAATCTCAGGATTTTTATTATCCCCAGGATCCCTTGGAGACTAGGGGACTGATAAAGCTGGGGTGAGCTGGTTCTGTACACCTGAGCAGGTGTCTTTTCTCCATTCTCTTTTCCCCCCATCCCAAAGGAGGGTCAGTGGCCTGGGCAGATTGCCTATGTCCAACTCAGGGACCCCAATGGAGGAATCACAAAAAGTAATGCCATACGGCCTATGCCACCCCCACATCCTCCCCATCCCTGCCCCCTCCAATCATTTGTACGACAGGAAGAGAACCTAATCCCGAATCTGAAAAACTATGTGATGGAGGATTTACAGTATTAGAAGGCAAACAGTGGCAGGTGTAATTAGGAGAAAAATTTGTCATGCTCTCGACTCGGAGAAGAGAAGGGACGGTCTGGCATCACAATCTCCCTGGTGTTTACCCAGCGTGTGCACACACGCGGGGGAGCGGGCGCTGGCCACGGGCAGATTAATATTTGATGCAAGGAAGAGAAACGCATGCTGTTCATGTTTATTTAGGATATTGTGAAATACAGTGAAATTTGCAATTTTATTGGATTTGGGGGGACGGTGTTTTGGAGAAGTCTTAAGCCGCATGGTAGGACACGCACATCTCTCTGGAGCATAGAGGCACCAGCTTTGGTGGTGAGCCCCTTCCACCCCCCTTCCCAAATCCAAACTTCTAGTTCCATTCCCCTCCCGAAATGAGAGAGGATTGGCCCCAGGGGTATGGGTGGAATAAGACAGAAATCTCAGCTGGGCCTCTTAATCTGGAGTTTAGTGGCATGTGGCTGGCACAGAGAGAGCCCATCTGAGTGTGTGGGGAGTATCTTGACAATTACACCAGGGTTGAAAGCCGAGGTTGGGCAGCTTTAGGCACTAGTGACCCTGGCCTGGCTTATAGGGAGCTGGGAGCAGTGGAGAGAAAGGGGAAGAATATGGGATAAAGAGCTGGTTTTGTATCCAAAAAACTGTTGGAAAGAGCCTTAGAAGGCATGAGTCTGAGCTCCTTCCCCTACTCAAGGGCTTGACTCTCCTCTTTCCTTTTCCCCAAGCAGTCATTTAACCTGAGCTCCCACATCTCCAGTGGTGAGGAGCTCATTAGCCTGTTCCATGGTCGAATGTTGGCCAATGTAGAACTTTTTCTTAGAAACAGCTTTCAAGGGGGCTACACAGATTGGGACAGGGGCCAGGAGGATCAGGCCATACATATGCTCACAATTATGTTAAAATAAAGCATCCAGATGGACACATAGACAGGGATGCTTGCATGCATAGTGTACATCTGAGAGAACACATAAAAATTGTTAACTATTTGTCGTTTTTAGAAATGGAAACTGGCTCATTGTGATCATGAGGAGTCTGGGTGGGGAAAGACACCTACCTTGCGCCGTACACCTTTCTTCCAATTTGAATTTTTCATCATATCCACGTAATATTTTTTCCTCATAAAAATACAATTTCCTTTTTAAAAATAAAATATATTCTGCTCAAAGAACAAGCTGAGATAAAAAGAAAATGGTGTAGTATGAAAAAGCAACAGGGGCCGGTATGGTATCCTACACCTGTAATCCTAGCTCTCTGGGAACGGGAGGCGAGTGGATAGCTTGAGCTCAAGAGTTCAAGATCAGCCTGAGCAAGGACAAGACCCTATCTCTTCAAAGAATTGAAAAATTAGGCAGGCATGGTGGCGTGTGCCCGTAGTCCCAGATACTTGGGAGGCTGAGGTAGGAGGATCGCTTGAGCCCAGGAGTTTGAGGTTGCAGTGAGCTATGATGATGCCACTATACTCTAGCCTGGGTGACAGAACAAGACCCTGTCTCAAAAAGAAAAAAAAAAAAAAAAAAGGCAACAAGATGAGCTATAGGAGTAGGGGCAGTAAAAGATAGCAGGATTCACACAGTACTCGAGTACATGTGTGCTCACATGCACATGGAAATCACATGGATTGTTTTGTTGAACCAAAGGCTAGCTGTCTGCTTGAAACTTCCACCGACATTCCCACTGTCTTAGCTGTACCAACTGGGTCACACAGAAGTCTCTTCCCTCTGTCCCATGGCAGCCCTGAAGGTCTTTGGAGATAGAATGAAATTCCACTAGGGCAGTGTCTGGCTCCTGTAACTATCCGGCCTGGGTTTGAATTGGATCCTGGCGGCCTTTGTGACGGAATTCCTCTCTTCCACCATACCTTGCCACTCCTTTTCTCTAGGACACAATTTCTTAGGCTTTCTCCAAGGCTCAGCCTCTGGTCATCCCCCCTGAGGCCTAAAGCTGGGAGCTCAAATCTGGGATGGCACCCCTCCAGATGAAGGTGGTTGTCTCACACTCTCTGACTTGGACAGAGGCCCAGCCTTCCTCAGCAGCAAACTGTGGAGATCTGAGGCTGGGAGGCCTCAGAGACTATCCAATTCCCACATTTAAAACTGAGGCCCAGGACAGGACAGAGGCTGACCTGAGGTCAAGGAAACAAGATCTTCCTTGTGTCTTCCTGGGGTCCATCTTGCGACTCCCCAGAGCGGCCAGAAAGATGGAACGCTGGTACAAGGCCACTGGGGAAGTGAGAGCAACACCAGCCAGCCTGGGGTTAGAAGCGGTTCTGTTTCCAAAATAGACAGAAAGCAACACAAACTGAGAGTTGGGCAAGCAAGAGGGAGCCTCAGGAAAGACAGAGGTGGGGCAGGCATCAGCACACAGTGTGGTAAGAGTGGGAGGGGTATGCTCATGCCTTTGATACCCACCTGTGTGTGTGTGTGTGTGTGTGGGGGGGTGATGTACATGTACACACAAGCCTGTGTGGATGGTGTCTGTGTGAGTGCAAGGACTGTGTATGTCTATGTGTACCCGTGAGCATTGAAAAGCATGCTGAGAAACAAGCAGAGTGTGAGTGAATGTGCGTGTGTGCACGCACACGCATGTATCTCTGCTACAGCTCTCAGCACTCCAACTGGTCTGCATTTGTTGAGAAAGCCACCTTCTCCCCTGAACTATGAGCTCAGATTTTGTCCTTGTTTAAAATTTCAGTATTCCCAACGCCAAGTACTGTCCATGGCATATAGTAGGTGCTCAGTGTGTCTGCAGGACTGAACTGAACTGAATTTCCCCAGTGCCTCCCTATGCACAGGAGTCTGTACCAGGGGGAGGCAATGCATCCGAGCCATGTGAGCAAAGGCTTGCAAAGCGTCTGCATGCACGTCCGGGGCAAGTCTTCACACTGACATGTGAGCCCGTGTGCATATGCTGTGAACATGCCCTAGCATAAATGCCAATTCAAACCACAAGGAGAAAAAGTGCACACGTGTGTGTGCGTGTGTGTTGGTTCCAAAAGCCCTCTCATGCGTGCAGACAGCCCGGTGACTTCCCAGCTTCAGCAGAGCCAGGTTTCCTCCCCGTAAACCTGGAGCAGCTAAAATTAGTATGAAAATGGTAGTGTTCAGTTAAAAGGAAGGGGGGTGGGAAGAGATGAGGGTGCCCATGAGTGCTATTTTATTTCTCAGTGAGAGGATAAAGTGATTTTTCCTACATAATTTTTGATGTAGAGGCTAAATTAGGCCAGAGAAGAGGGACAAAGCAACTTTCGCCCTCATTAGTATTCTGGCCGCGTTGGCCCAGCCACGGCAGTTATGTATTTTTGCAAGTATGCATATAATTTATTGTGGAGAACACAATTTACATGGTAGTCGATGCCTGTTTTATAGCCTCACAAATAGATGTATGAACTCAAGCATATAATGGCCCAACCAGCAGGCGCAAATACGTTCTAAATCTTCTAAATGTGCTTCACAAAAATGTAACTGAGGAATATAAAACAGATCAATTCTTGCATGTTATATATTGGTTTTTGATTTACAAATCTAATCTGGGACATTTCTTCAGAAATGAGGGGATTTTCCCCCCCTCCTTCCCCTCTTTTTCCACCAACTTCTCCCTGCATAGACGGTGCCTGCTGGTCAGGTGCCCACAGGCATCGCCACCTCTGGGACATACACCTCTGCTCATGTGTGTGCCTCTGTGTGCACTCCACACATGTAGGGAGGCTGCAAACCTTGGGAGGGAAGGAAGAGTGGTTTTGCTCCATCTATGTGCCCTCCTCCCACCTGAGACTGAAAATTTGGGAAGGAAGGCTGATAAGAGAACCCCATAGGGGTATGGACATCTCTCAGACTTCTCCTACTAGGCTCCTGTCTAACTGGCCTATTTTCTCCGAGGATCCAGAAAAAGGAAGTGAGCGTCCTAGGAATGAAATTAAACAAACATGTGTTGAGTTCCATTTTTAATTTGCATTTCATTGAAAATATATTTATCAATTTATCTTTATGGACATGGGTGTTTTTAAAAGTCCATTCCATCAACTGTTGAATGGACACATAAAGCCTGGTGCCCTTATAAAATGGAATACAATACAGCAAAGAAAATGAGCCAACTTTCGCTGCATGCAACAAAGGAGAATCTCACAAACATAACGTGAAACACAAGCCAACTGCAAAAGAGGACCCGATCGGATTTATATAAAGTCCAGAGCATGAACAGAAATAAACTATTGTGTTTAGAAATGGCAACACTATCAAGGAAAGCAAAGTAGGAGCCATAAAAGTTAGGATGATTGTTGGCTTTGGGCCAGAGGATTGGATGAGAATATGGGAGAGGCTTCCGGAAGCTGGCAACACTCTTCCTGATCAGGTGGTGGTTTCATAGGTACTTGCTTGGTGCTGAATTATGGAGCTGTGCTTTTTAAAAATTCACTTTTCTGAACATGTGTGATATTTTATAGTAAATGCACTTGCAGAAAATAGCCCTTAAAGGCTTATAATGAAAAGTAGAAACTCCAGCTCCACCCTCCCAGCCCTGTTCCTTTTCTTTTTTTTTTTTTTTTTTGCATTTTCTGGCTGGGGCTGGGTTTGTACCCACCACCTCCGGCATATGGGGCTGGCGCCCTACCCCTTTGAGCCACGGGCACCACCCCCAGCCCTGTTTCCCTGAAGGCAGCTACAGGTAACTGTTTCTGATCCTTCTTTCCAGTCTCTAGAAGAGTTGTGGAGCTTCTGTAAAATCTTTGTACAGCAACATTTTATCATCTCTTTTATTTCTGTAAGGTCAGTAATAAGGTCTCCACTTCCATTCCTGACTTTTTTTTTTTTTTTTTTGAGACAGGGTCTTTCTCTGTCGCCTGGGCTAGGGTGCAGTGGCATCATCATAGGCCACTGCAACATTAAACTCCTGGGCTCATGTGATTCTCCTACCTTAACCTCCCTAGTTGCCAAGACTACAAATGTGAACCACCAAAACCAGACAATTTTTTTTTTTTTTTTTTTTTTTTTTTTTGAGAAGCAATATCTCATTATGTTGCCCAGGCTGGTCTACAATTCCTGGCCTCAAGTGATCCTCCGGCCTTGGCTCTTTTCAGAGAAACAATTTTTGGTTTTACTGATTTTTTCTATTCTTCTATTCTCCATTTTATTTATCCTTGCTCCAATCTTTTATTGTTTGCTTGCTTTGGATTTAGTTTGCTCTTCTTTTGCTAGTAAGGTGGGAGGTTAAATTCTTGATTTTGGATCTTCTTTTTTTTTTTATTGAGACAGGGTCTCACTTTGTCACCCTCCATAGAGTGCTGTGGCATCACAGTTCACACCAACCTCAAACTCTTGGGCTTAAGTGATTCTCCTGCCTCAGCCTCCCAAATGGTCGGGCCTACAGGCATGCACACCACACCCAGCTAAGTGTTTTTGTTTTCATTCATCTCAAAAGTATTTTCTAATTTCCCTTGTGACTTATTTTTTAACCTTTTGGTTATTTAGGGATTACGTGGTTCAATAATTACATATTTGTGAATTCTCCAAATTTCCTTCTGCTCTTGATTTCTAATTTCATTCCACAGTCATCAGAGAACATACTTTGTGTGATTTCAATCTTAAACTTATTGAGATGTGATTTGTGGCCTAAGATCTGATCCACCCTAGAGAACATTCCCTGTGCACCTGAGAAGAATGTGTATTCTGCTGTTCTGAGGTGGAATGTTCTATTAGATCGCCATTAGAAAATAGTGTCTGTTAAGTCTAGTTGGCTGATAGTGTTTTTCAAGTCTTCTGTTTCCTTGCTGATCTTCTATCTAGTGTTCCATCTGTTACATCAGTGGAATTTTTTTTTCTCTCACCAACATGGTGTTTATAATGTACAAGTCACAGCCCCAATTTCAGGAGCCTACAATCCAGTGGGGAGGGGACCCTTAGTTCTACTGAGCTAGGCCACCCCATCTCTGTCCTCTAGCAGAGGACAGTCACTCTCACTGCTATGTTGTCCTGCAGCCTGGGGTCTTGAGCTGCTGTGACACTCCCTTTTGATCTAAAGTACCTCCTTGTCCCCCATTCCCAGGGTTACTAACCCTGGTGCAAACAAGATAGAACTGGAAGAAGTCTTGAAGACAATGTAGAGGTCAATGCCTTTACAGTACAGATGGGGAAACTGAGGCCCAGAGAGAGTAAAGACCCTATTTTTTGGCCCAGTGATGTCCATCCTCTCACCAGCCCAACCCAAAGCTCTGTGACTGACCCCCTGGTGGTCTAGTAGAATGGAACCTACTAATGTTACCCTCTGTGTCAAGTCCATGGTGGTGTGGGGTGGTGATAGACTGGGGCAGGATTAGAGCAGGGAAGAGGGGCTGTGTGGAATACGCAGCCACGGGCACCTAGAAGACCTACCCTTCCATCTCTACTTGCCTACTCTGAGCTGTGTGAGTTTAAGTCACTCTCTGAACTTCAGTTTTCTCACATACAAAATAAAAAACATCATAATCATTGCCACCATATACTGAGCCCCTACCAGGTACCCAGTGCTATACTTCTGCAGTCTCATTTGATCCTCCCAAGAGCCTTGGAAAAGGTAAGTACATTTGGCATAGGAGGAAGTTGAGTCCCCGTAAAGCAATGTAATCCACCCAAATCCACAGGCGTTCAACCATCACTCTCCTAGGGCTCCAAAGCTATAGCAGCCCCTGCCCCCTGCTCCATCCACTCTTGGGTTTGCATATTTAATGGGGTATCGTGGGGTGGTGGTTGAAGATGCACTGCCGCCCAGCTGATGCTTATCCCTGGCTTCATTGTTAATTTCCTTAGGTGTGATCATGGCCTCCTCGGTAGCTACTCAAGTATTTCCAGATGAAATGACCTGGTATCTGGGATTTGTTCTCAACTATCCCAGTAAAAGAAAGAAGGGACGGATGAAACAAGATGGACAAAGCTGATAATTGTTGCAACTCAGTGATAGGTACTTAGGGCTCACTAAATGCTCTCTCTAGTTTTAATGTTTTCATAATAAAACATCACCAAGAACCCTCAGGCGTTCTGACTCCGGATAGACCCCTCCATAGGAGTGTTGCTGGTTCTCACAGAAGCTGGCCACTGCGTGGGGACAAGTCTCATACCCCAAAGGGTCCCCAGGGCCAGCAAGGGTCTAGTCTCCAGGTAGTGTCGGCTGTGTTTTCTGGAATGCAGGGGTGGCTGTGGGACCACATGTATTTTCCTTCCTTCCCTGATCACCTGGCAGCAAGGAGACCTACTGTTCCCAGTGTTGGACCATGAAGACAGACATTTTCTCCCTTGACCCTGGAGAGCCCTCCTGGGGGCTAATGGGAGGAATGGAGGTCTTTGCTTTAAATAATGGAGAGTGTCCTGGATGGGATGGCCCTTCAGTTCCTTTCCCAGACAAATGCGCCCCAGCTGGGGGTCTCCACCTGCCAGGAAGGGGAGGCTCCAGCTGGACTTCTAGACCTGTATTCACAGCTAGAATCCCCATGGCAACAAGCTAGTTAGAGGGTCCTCAGCACAGCCCCCTGGGGCCACTTATCTGCACCCCCTAGGAGGGAGGCATTAATGGGCTGCTTGCCCTCCAGCTCTCAGCCTTCCCAGGTGACTTCTAGCCCACCCCCACCCCCGAGATAAGCTCCCTGGTGTAGAGAGTCCAGGAGCCCCCATCCCTGGGCCAACTCTACACATACACACACACAGCCTGCTCTTGGTTCAGTGGGAGGAGAGAGGCAAACATCTCTCTCTCTCTCATACACACACTCCCACCCATACACTGCCTGTCACACCACAGTAGCTCCATTCTGGAAAGGCTCTGGGTCTGGGGTCAGGTGTCAAACACACCAGCATGGGAAGCCTTGCTCAGCTATGTGGCATTAAGTATGTTGCCGAGCCTCAGTTTCCTCATCTCTACATTGAGAATAGTTAGACTAACCACCTATGCCAGTTGTAACGATTAAATTTAATCATGAGAACACAGCAGGTGCCCAACAAATGCTTCTTTCTTCCTCCTGCTGAACTTGGAGCAGGCTCTGTCCTTGGAAGACCGTGCTGGGTTGTGGTGAGGTGAGGTCTGGGATCCGACGGGTGCTGGCACCTCAGGGCTCGCCGTGAACCATGGTCTGTGCAGCTGCCAGAACCATGTGCAGAACCATGTGCAGCTGCGTGTCCTCTCAGGGGGCTGAAAGGAGGAAGGGAGTCAAGAAGGCGTTTATCTGGAGGGACAGTGCTATAATTGTTGTAGTGATAAAAATATGAACAGAACCATGATGACGCCAGGCACGGTGCTCACACCTGTAGTCCTAGAGCTCTGGGAGGCCAAGGAAGGAGGATCACTTGAACTCAGGAGTTTGAGGTTTCTGCGAGCTGTATGACCGTACTCTAGCCAGGGTGACAGAATGAGACCCTGTCTCAAAAAAATTAAAAAGGAACCACAATGCCACTGGCAAACACTGCCTATTTTCCAGGGCCCCAGCTCCCCACTGGTACCTGAGCTCCGTTACTCCTCACAAAGTCTGTGAGGGTGGCAGAGCTGTCCTGACCTCACAGATGGGAAATGCAGGTCCGGAGACATGAAGAACTCATTCAGGCCCCAGAGCTACAAGGTGGTGGTGTGGGGATTATAGTCAGGGCAGCCAGCTCTGTATTGGCCTCCCCGCTC
Organism: Loris lydekkerianus; assembly: GCA_963574355.1. Classification (NCBI taxonomy): domain Eukaryota; kingdom Metazoa; phylum Chordata; class Mammalia; order Primates; family Lorisidae; genus Loris; species Loris lydekkerianus. Next base: position 18,397 of record CAUYPK010135967.1, read on the forward strand.
AGGAAACAGTGCCACTGTCATTATTAGAGATGGGGGACAAGTCTCAGACCCTGCTCAGCCCCAGAGTACACACCCTCATGTGGCAGAGGAGAGGAGCAAGGGCCTGAGTGGGGCAGCCCCTCATAGAGGTCACCCCTGTGGCCAGAGGCAGAGCCCTGGATATTGTCCAGTCAAGTATCACGTCCCCAACCTTGCGTTCCTTAGAATGCCCCCACATTGGGGTGCTGAGAATCGGCATCTGCAGCTGATAGGGCAGGAGCACAAGGACAGGAGCCAGAATAAGGTTCCTGCTGGCAGAGAGCCCCGAGTCCTCCCATCAGTCTCCCACGCCTCTTTCTTTTATTCTTACTTCTTCCATCCCTCTCTCCCCTCCTTCTTTCCTTTCCCCTTAAACAAATGTGACCAGTTTCAGTTCCTTGTACACCATCTCTCACCCTCCCCAAGACTGCACCCCTTCCCTGCCCCATCCGCTAAGCAGACAGCACATGGCGACCCCTACTTCCTCCACAAAAGTAGACAAGCCCCTGCAATCCCTTCCTTTCCTCATCAGTGGAATTGGGGTGTCAAGCCCTAATTCACAGGATTGCTTTAAGGAGCTGTTGAAAACCCTTGGGGAAAGCCCAGTGCAAAACGCCCACCCTGTGTTTTATGATGTGATGAGCACTCACACAATGCTGCTAAGTTTCACTGTTATTATCCCCAGTTCTCCACAGCACCCCCAGTCCCTTGGAAGATCCTGGCCCTCTGGACCTCAGGGTCATGCTATTCTTCCTTCCTCCACATGTTGGGTGTTGAGAGCACTGGGGACTGGAGCCTGTGCCACGTGCCAGGCTGGGATGTTCAACAGGAGGCCGTGCTCCATCCAGACCCCATCTCAACACCTAGCAGAAGAGAGGTGTGTCTCAGAGGAAGCAGGAGAGAGCATTCTGCGCTCAGAGAAACCTGAAGACAACAGCTCCAGTGTTCCTCACTGTGGGGTGCACATTAGAATCCCAGGGGACTCCCATGCCTAGGGTACACCCCAAACCCATTGTACCAGCATTTCTAGATAGAGGAAGCCTGGCCTGGGTATGTTTTCAATCCGCAGAGGCAGAGAATCACTCACTGCTTAAATAAATGCTGCTCCCAGGGCATGAGCAGAGAGGGCCGGGTCTCCCTGAGGAGATAGGGAGGGACAGGGCGCAGGGTAGTCTCCCACCCACACCATACACAGGAGAAGGGGGTAGGAAGGAACGGGGTGGGGGGTAAGCCGTGAAGACATGGTAGGGTGTGTGTGCGTGCCTGAGGTGGAGAGGGACAGGTAGGAGGGAGTGGGGCTCATCCAAGCCACATCCTCCAGCCCTCTGACACCAAGGCAGTTCCTCAGCGTCCCTGCCTCTCACTTGCCTAACAGCTGCAGAAATGGCACCATAATCAGACTGTCCACGGGGCTGGAGTAGATCACAATGTTTCACAGGATTCCTGGTCACGGTGGTTATAGAGAGGAGACGGGGCCCGGGCTCACAATTAGGAGAGGGTCGGGGGCCTCCCACCCATCACCACCAAATTATAGAAGCTGGAAAAGCTTAAATTAAAAAAAAGAAAAGATTGCTTCACACACATAAACTCTTGTTTGTTTTATTTTATTTGTAAATTGATACATACGTAAAGATACTAAAGATATACTCTGTACTTCCACAACACTCATATTTTTAGATTCCATGTATGAGTGAGATTACAGAGTATTTGTCTTTCTGTGCCTGGCTTATTTCATATAACATAATGTCCTCCAAGTCTATCCATGTTGCTACAAATGACAGAATTTCATTCTTTCTGTAGCTGAATAGTATTCCATGACATATATATACCACTTAGGTTGATTCCATATCTTGACTATTGTGAATGGTGCTGCAACAAACATTGGAGTGCAGGTGTCCCTTTGACATACTGATTTCATTTCCTCTGGATATATACCTAGTAGTGGCACTGTTAGATCATATGGTAGTTATAGTTTTACTTTTTTGAGGAACCTCCATTCTGTTCTCCATAATGGCTATACTAACTTACATTCCCACCAAGAGTGTATAAGTTCCCTTTTCTCCACATCCACACCAGCATTTGTTTTTTGTTCCTTTTTGTTTTTTGTCTTTTGAGTAATAGCCATTCTAGCAGGAGTGAGTGAATATCTCATTGTGGTTTTGATTTGAATTTCTTTTATGGATAACTGATGTTGAGCACTTTTTCATATACCTATTGGCTGTCTCCTTTTGAGAAATGTCTATTCAGGTCTTTTGCCCAATTTGGGTTTGTTTTCTTGTTTTTGTTTTGCTATTGAGTTGTTGTGTTCCTTATATAGTCTGGGTATTAACCCCTGTCAGATGTGTAGTTTGTAAATACTTTCTCCCACTCTCTAGGTTGACCCTTTGCTGTGCAAAGCTTTTTAGTTTGGTGTAAGGGCATTCCTCTACTTTTGCTTTTGTTGCCTGTGTTTTTGAGGTCTTATCCCCCCAAATCCTTTCCAAGACTAATGTCATGAAACACTTTCTCCACATTTTCTTCTAGTAGTTTTATAGCTGCAGGTCACATGGACTAGTAAAGCTAGAAAGGGCCTTAGAAATCAGTGTGTTCAACTCCTGGCTATGTGGATAGGGCCCAGAGAAGGGTGTGCTGGAAGTCACCAGCATCTAGGTGTCAGCAATGCTGAGGACATATTCTGCACAGTCCTTGGTTGAGTGCAAGAATGGGCAATACCCTCTTGTTATTCTAAGAGGCTGCCAAAAAGTCACGTTTGAGGCAGGTGAACCAAGGTATTGAAAGGGGCTATATTTGTTGCCTGGGGCTGCTGCAATAGATCGCCATAGCTTCAAAACTACAGAAATGTATTCTCTTACAATTTGAGAGTCCAGAAGTCTAAAATAAAGGTGTGGGCAGGGCTGGCTCCCTCTGGAGTCCCTGAAGGAGAATCCATCCCCGGCCTCGCTCCTAGCTTCTTCTGGCAGCCCCAGTGTTTCTTGGCTAGTTTGTGCATCACTCCAACCCCTGCCTGTCTCTTCACATGGCTTCCCTTCTATGCTTCTCTGTGTCTCAAATCTCTCTCTTCGTCTCCTATAAGGAAAGCAGCCACTGGATTTAGAGCCCAACCTAAATTCAAGATTATCTCATCTCAAGATCCTTATCTTAATTACAAACCGCAAAGAGTCTATTGCTAAATAAGGTCACATTCACAGGCACTGGCAGTGAGTTCGGGATGTGTCTTTCAAGGAACTTAATGCAGCCTACTTGCAAGAGCTCTCTGGGTCATCAGAGAGGGGAGAGCAGTGATGGGCCCAGAGGCGACACTCTCCATGACAGCCTGTCCTCCCAGACCAGCCAGCATGGAGTGTGCCCTCCTCACTTCTGCCCACCCTGCTGATGGGTCATCTCAGTCCTCCTGTGGCTGCCTACTATCTAGTGCCAAGCGCAGATGCATTCTGCAGCACCCAGTCTTGAACAGGACATTTTTTGCATCCTCCCCACATGGCAGGCACTGTGTTCTGTGGTGGGTAGGAGCCCAAAGGAGCCAAGATCCTGTTTCCAAGGCTCTCACGGTCCCATGAGGGAGCCACACTCTACCTCCCACCCAAAGGCCTGTGAGCAGAGGCTGAGACAATGCTGTGGGGCAGAGTACCTGGGGCAGCTGAGGAGACAATGAGGAGATGGGGGAAGGTCAGGAGGTGATAAGAAGGATGTAAGGAAAGAAGGAGAGAGAAGACTTCAATCTGAGGGACAGAGCCTAAGAGCCCTTAGTTTAAAGAAAGAATCATGCTCCAGCCCAACTGTGATTGTGAGCATGGGTATAGGGAGGACCCTCTACTGGGAGCTCCCAGGCTGCCTCAGGAGATTCTGACCACACCTGGTGTCACAGGCTATGTCCTTTGCTGAGTTCCTACTAGAAAAGGTGAGGTATTCCACCAGAGCACACCATGATGGGGACTGGCACAGCATAGATGCTTGACATGTTTGTTGGCTAAATGACTAAGGGAACAAAGGACTGTTTTAGAAGATAGGCCCCTGAGAACTTCGAGGTGGGGGCACCACCACCAATCTCACCTCCAACACACTGCACCATTACCATCAGCAAGTGACTCTTTGGTTTCTTTATGTACCACCCTTGATACACAAACACACACACACCCCTCAAGGATTTGAGGCAGCTTATAAAAAACACACAGGAGGGTAAAATAAAACTCAAATCAATGGAGGTGAAATTGGGACCAAGGGAAAACATGGTAGATATCAACATCCACATCATCCATTGGGCACCTACTGTGCACAGGACACTGATTGGTCATTTAGTTTCTCAGGGGAGGAGCAGAGCCTAGAAAGGGAAGAGATTGGTTACCTTACACTCTCAGAGCTTTAAATTCGAAAAAGCTCCTGGAAGTGCCTGAATTTAATCTCCTACACCAAGAGGAATGCTCTCTACTTCATTCATTCACTAATCCATCCATTAATTCAGTCAACAAATCCTTATTGAGCATCTACTGTGTGCTTGATAGGCACTGATCAGAGCCAGTCTTTGTTTTTGACAAGGTGTGCTCCACAAGTTGTCTCTCTGATGCTGCTCCTGGCTATGACCCTGTAGGGAAGATGGACTCAGATGCAGAAGCTGGAGCCCAGCCTGCCAGGGCACCTTACAAGGAGAGAGAATAGAGCCCGGGCCCAACCCAGGTTTGCTGGAATGTGAGGCCTAACAGGTCTGTTCCCATATTGCATTTCATTGGGTTTTCATTGGGATGCAGCATGATCTTGGGCTAAGGACTCAGCTTCTCTGTGTCTCCAGAACCTCATTTGTAAAGTGGAGATAGTTAAAAATTAAAGGACTAATATACCAATATTAGTTTCCTAGTTGTGACAAATACACCATGGTGACAAAGGATGTTAACAAAAGGGTAAATGGGGGAGGGGGGTGATTACAGAAACTCTCTGTACTATCTTTTCAACCTTTCTATAAACCTAAAATTGCTCTGAAATAAAATGTTTATTTATGAAACTAAAGGATCTGTCTCATGAGTTGGTTGTGAGGAAGACTGACTGAGAATGCCGTCAGTGTTGGTAATTGTGAGGTACTTCATCCTCACAAAACGCTGTGATGGAGGTTCATTCTTCTCATTTTTCAGATCAGCCTCAGAGAAGTTTGGTGACCTGCCAGAGAGTGGACGAATAGCATTAAGCAGCATCTGGATTCAAACTCAGGTCTGACATGCTCCACAGGCCACAATCCTTCTCCCACACTGGGCTCTCTCTAATATCTCGGTACTTTTAGTGACAAGGAAGTGACTATTTCACAGGGAACAGTTCTTCAAGTTAGGAACGGATTGCTGCAATTATAAATGATCAAATGTGCTCTCTCCTGCAGCTTTCACGGGTTGATCTTCATTTCACCCCTTGGGATTGCATGGAATACATCTCCATCCTGTGCCCTGGCCAGTCCTCAGGCGAGAGAAGCACAGTCCACCTTCTCCCCTGAGGCCAAATGTCCCAGGTGCCCACCACAGCATGGCCAGAAAGCATTGCTAAGGCCTTGGCTCTAAAGGCCAAGAGGATGTCCGTCTGCCCCCTACCCTGGTCAGCTGAGCAGGCCCACCTCATCTAGCCAGCTGGTACTCACCAATGTCCCTCCTTATGTGAGAAGCTCAGAATAGACCAGGGCTCTGTGTGAGGTCCCTACTGCCAGGCCATTCTCTTCCTCAAGAGATGTGGACACCATGGCTCTGCTCATGCAGCTTAGGAGTGCAGTGTCTTTTGAGCTGCCTTATCTTGCTGTCTGAACAGAGTAAGAAAAACAAGAACCAGGCTGCTGGAATGTCCCCAAGTTCAGTCCTGGTGTCTGCGCAGTGGTGGGGCCTTGGGCAGTCCTTTAACCTTCCTAAGCCTTAGTTTCCTCACCTGTGACATGGAAAGACTAATAAGACTGCTTCCTGTTCCTACCTACCTCTCAGATAGAATCTCAAATGAGACAGGATGCCTGAGCTCTGACCTTCCCATTGCCCTCATACTTCCCTACAGCATAGCACATCCCACGTGGGACCCTAATGCCAATTTTCTTGAACTGCTTCCCCCAGGAAGAAACCCCAGTGTGGTTTCTTTGGGGGCAGCAGCACTGCTTTATTTACTTTGAGATTCCCCAGTGCCTAATAAGATTAATAGTAGAAAACACTTACATAACACTTGCTCTGGGCCAGGATCAGCTCTGTGATCCTATTAGCAACCTTCTTTTATAGAGGACGCTAAAGCAACAGAGAAATTCCCAGTCCTGTCCTGACATGTAGAATGTGTCCAGCATTTGTTTTGGTTAGAAAGATGGAAGGGTGAACAGGTGAATGAATGAGTATATTGCTGGATGGGTGGGTGGGTGTGTGGAAGGATAGATGGAGAGGTACATGTGTGGGCAGATGGACTGGTGAATGGATAGGGGTGAGTGGGTAAGGGTGGGATGAATGGGGATGTAGGGATGAATGGGGGAGCAGGTGGGTGGATGGATGGATGGGTGAATGGCTGAACGTGGGTGGGTGGGTGTGTGGATGAGGATGGGAGGTTCATAAAGTCCTTGTGCTGTCTAGTCCTGAAAGTGGGGAGACAACCTTGGGATCATGAAAGGGTGGAGGCATTTAGAAATAGCAAGGGAAACCTCACTCTAACTGTGAGAAGACGCTGGGAGCCCTGTCCCATCCCCTCTCAGATCCCTGGGCAGGCCGCCGATTTCTCCTCCTCCGCCCCTGACACCGCCCCGGGCAGCCCCCCACGCCTGCAGATGAAAGGTTGGCAGAGGCAGCGGGTGGGCGGGCCGCTTGTTCCCCATTGTCGGCGGTAACCTTCCTCCCGGCTGCTTGTTCTGCGTAATGTTACACTTGTCTTCCCGCAACACTTGGATACCCAAGCCAATTTTGTCATGCAAATGAATTCAGCCTATTGTAAATCCCGAGGAGGGGTGCAGGTCTCCGAGCCAGCAGGGCGGGGCTGCGCGGGGATCAAGGTGGCTTCCCTGCTGCCCCTTCGCTGCCACAGAGGAAGTGGATTACAGACCTTTGCTGCGGCCCTGGGCACTCCCTCCCTGGGTGTCAGTGGCGGAGGAGGAGTAATTGGCAGGGCAGGCCGGAGAGATGGCGGCCTGTCCAGGGGTCTGGAGGGGATGGGACTGGACTCCCAGGGTTTTCTTACTGTTAGAGTGAGAAGTTTCCCTTGCTATTTCTAAATGCCTCCACCCTTTCAGTGTTCCCAAGACCTTCCTCCAAGACCTAGAGCTGGAACATGCCTTCCAGATGGAGCCTCTGATTATTGGTTAATAATCTGAGGTCCAGAGAAGCCCAGTGTCTTGCCGACAAGCACACAGCCAATTAGCCAGGGTTCAGCCAAGCCTTCATCCTCAACCCTGACCCTTAGCTGCTACCTCTCCCCTAGGTTGAGCTGAGCCTGCCATCCTCCTCTTTCAGAGCAGTCTGGCCACCAGGGTGGCTTGATTCTACCCTGCCACCCGACCAAAGCTGTGGGGGGACCCTGAGACCTTCCAGGAACCAGGACTTCCAACTGCCCAGTATTACAGGGTCAGTAATACAATACTGACATGTAGACAAGGGGCAGGTCTGATATGGGAGCCAGGAGGCTCACTAGGGAACAGTGTGTTGATCTAGGCAGGTGTAGGTCACATCCAGGGATGATGGCCAAGACAAGGCTGGGCCGACAGGTATTGCTGGTCAGGGGTGGGGGTGGAGTACAAATGCCAGGTATTCTGCCAAGAAGCACAGGCCAGGACCTATGCCAGACCATCATCGTCAGCAAAGCAAGGCAGGGGGACATGGCAGAGGATGAGTGACTGAGCCCTTGGGTTGCCTGGGGCCTTGAGGAGGGGTAGCCTTGAAAATGAGCTCTGCCTGAGGAGGGCAAGGACTGAGAGAGTAAGGTACATGGCCCCAGGGGAATCCTGGCAGCATGTAGGGGGCGCGGTGGGGGGGGGGGGGCAGGCATTGCTTCAAGGCTGCAACATGCCAGGCACTTTATACCATCTTCAGCTATTCCTATGGTTATTCTTCTAGATAGATTTTTGTCCCCACATTATAGATTAGAAAACTGAGTCCAGGAAGATTACATGTCTGACCCCCAAGGCCACACAGCTTGAAGTGAAGATTTAATTTGAAATCCATGTGATTCAGGCATTCCAAAGTCTGTTCTTTCCATTCCACCTTCTGCCACTCCTGCCAAACTCTGCTATCACAAACCAGCCCTTTATTGAGCTAGTGGCAGCTGGGGCAGGGGACTGGGAGTTGATGAGAGGAGTAGTTGATTGGTAGAGCCTGGTTTTCCAGGAAGGGAGAGTTTCCAGCTACTCGGCTCAGGGACTCCCAGTGATGAGCTAGAGAAAGCCCTGTCTCCTTCCTCTGGCATTAAGGCCCTTCCCAGCATGCCTTGCCTCCCACCCCCATGCACACACCCACTTACTGACCAGTCCTGAACATTCACTCCAAACTCTTCTTTGCCTCCAGGTCTTTACACAGGCTCACTCTTCTACTTGGAATGGCCTTCCCCCAAGTTGGCCACTTCCTAATCTCCAAGACTTGTCTCAACTGTCCCTTGACTCTCCTTTCCCTACCCTGAACAGCGCTGGCTCCTCCCTCCTCTGTATTCCTGTAATTTTCTCAGTCACGCCTATTATGTTGGCTGTTTGCAGGAATGTAAGTTGTATTGGGTTTTCCCACTAGTCCTAGAGGGCCAAGGTGTCTCCCAGTTGTTTACACTACAGATTCTGTGGCCAGCAAGACCCAGACTGAGGCTCTGTACTCCTCAGTGTCTGTCTGAGACCCCTCTTATGGGACTGATCCCACTCTCCCCACCCCCTCGCTAAATCCTGTGCTGCTGACACCTCTCTCAGTTGATCGGAGCCAAACCAAATGCAGGAGATCAATCAAATGCTAAAGGCACTCACATTCCTAAGCCTGGCCCAGGTCATTCTGAGGAAGCTACAGACCAGAACAGTCTCAGAGATGGGCTCAGGGCCCTTAGGGCCAGTAGCAGGACCTTGGGTCCCAGGCCCCCATGGCTTCAAGCACCAGTACTCTCTCCTGCCTGGCCAGCCCGCCAGGCAGAAGCAGCCCAGAAAGCAGGATGATGCAGAGGAAAGCAACTCTCCAATAGCTGGAAGACCCAGTTCTTTGTCCAGTTCTGCCTGTGCCCTGGGCTAGTCCCTTTCTTCTCCAGGCTCAGTTTCTCATCAGTCAGCTAAGGAGATGGACTCAGGCAACATAAAGGCCTCCTCTTTGTGGGAGTAGGTGCCAAGCATAAAGCATCCTCTTAGAGCTCAGACCTCTCCCTGGACCCCCCACCCTGGGCCAGCAGGAAGAAGCTATACAGAAGGTCCTCAGGGCTGCCAGAGGAACAGACACTGTAAAGATAGGGTAAACAACAGGTTTACCAAGGGCTCAGTACACCAGGCATTATGCTAACTACCTTTCTTCCATAAATTATCTCATCAGCCCTTGCAGCCACCTTGTGAAGTGGACTATTGGCTTATCCCTGTTCCACAGATGGAAAGGGTCAGAGAAAGGCCCTCTCCCCAGGCCCCCACAGAGCCCACTGCTTCTTGGTCCCAGCCTGCCTTTACTGCCTGGTGACATTTGTGAGCCTCTTTGCCCAGATTTGCTCTCCTCCCCTTTGCTGGCTTGGGGGAGGGGTAGAAGAAGGGTGGTTCCACAGTAGATGGGCGGCAGGATGGCCAGTATGGGGTTACACATCATGCACCTTGCCTGGTGCACCCTACAAAATGTGCTCGTGGCGTTCTCCAGCGCCTGGCATACTCAGTAAGAACGTGCTGGAGGAAGGGAAGAAGGAGAGCCCCACAGGTCCTGGTGGGAAGAATACATGACCCCGCTTACACCTCTATGTGGGCCGTGCTCTGGCTTAGGAGAGGCTCCCCTCCCTCAGCCACTCCACCTGTCAGGCAGAGATGAAGCGAAGACACCAGAATCCCAGGCACCTGCTCTGCCTTCCCTTCTTCAGGCCCCCAAATCCCCATCTGTGCAATGTCAGAATCGAACCAAAGAGCCGCTCCACCCCCCACGCATCGCTCTGCCCCCAAATCCCGGGGCCCCTGGGTGCCCCCCACCCCCCACCCCCCACCGCCGCTCGCACCCCTGCTGAGGGCCACTGTGCAGGCCCCATGCAAATGCCCCTCTCGGCCACTCGGCCGCCCGCAGAACCGCCGCGCCTTTCGTCGCCGGCATAATGTATGCCCCGTGTGCCGCCCCAGTCACTCAATCCCAGCCAGTCTGCGGAGGCAGAGATAGTCCTTAATGAGAAGAGCCCGGGCTTTATCTGCTTTCGACTTCAGCCATTATCTCTCCCAGTCTATAGACACGCAGTTACCTCTGACAATAATGCTCAGAGGCAACAAATGCTGATGAGTTTTCTATGCAGTCCGCACAATAAGTCTATCAAAACAACCTCGGAAAATTATGAACCCCCGTGACAGACAAATACAACCGGCTTCGGCGTGAATTTAGAGCCCCCAACGCTACGTTTCTTTTAATTCTTCAGGCTTCCCTTATCTCTGCTGTTCCTCTTCTGGTGGGGAGATAACAGTAATTCTTCTCTGTGCTGTTTTTTTTTTTTTTCTTTCCCTCTCCCCCCCACCTTGCTTTTTTTTTTTTCCACCCACTGAGTGAGATGTTTTCCGTGTCTTTCTGCTTGCTAAAGATAAAGGGTTAAAGACCAACTTATGTTGGGTGCTGGGGAAGGGGGAGGGGGCAGGGGAGAGGGGGAAAAAAGTAATCAGCATTCAAGAGATTGCTATCGGAGAAACCGCGCAGAGAACAGTAATTTTGCTGGCTTCGGCGAGGGCTCTCTCCACTCACCCCCCCTTTTTTATGAATGCACATAATGCCTGGAGTGTTGGGGGCAGATAAAAGAATTAGCAGCAGCCAGGGGGACTGAGGCCCGGAGAACAGGGGAGAATTAGAATGTCTATCTTTGTCTCTTCCGGCTCATCCAGCCAGCCGAGGCTCCCGGCTCGTAAACAATTTAATCTTTTTGCTACAGTTAAAATACAAAGACAGCAAGCCTCCTTCTTCCAAATGGAAAAGGGAGGAGGCGCAGGATGGGAGGGAGGAGGATTGGGTAGGGGGCTGAAGGGGGGGCGGTGGATGAGAGAGAGGGAGATAGAAAAGGGCTGACACCACAAACTTTTCTGCTACCAGCTTAAACCCCTTGGCCCTTGAGACCTCAGAACTGCTGTCCTCCTGGGTACACGTGCAGCCCAGAGCTGGTGTGGTCCAGCCCTACAGGGCAGGAGGCTCAACCATGGAGGTGGGAGTCCTCCTCCTGCTGAGGGTCCCTGGTTGCTATCTTGCTGGGAGGTGGCAGGGGGCCTGGGAAGAACTCTAGGGGAGCACATCATCTAGAAGGAGGGGAAGCCTTTCTGAAAGAACAGATCACTTTGAGGGACCTGAAAATTGCCCAGAATAAAGAAGCCTCTGAGGGGCCCTAGGAATAGAGAATCAGAGGAGGGAAGACCCCTCTACTTGGAAGGCCAGGGGCCCATGCAACTAACCAGCTGGGCAAACTCACAGTGGCCAGTGCCCCAGTGTCCATTGCATCCTCAACTGTAGACATTTTCATCCATTCCAGCTGGACCCTTATCACATGCAACAGGAAAGGCTGACTTCACATAGGGCCAAGCTGGAGGCTGGCTTCTTCCTTGTCTGCCCTTGTAACACCTGTGGAGTGCTGACCCCACTGTATTGGCATAGAATTTACCACTCTCTTTTGCTTGAAAGCTCCTAAAGGTCTTTCTCACCTCTGGATGCCTAAGCCCAGCACCATGCCTGGCCAAGCCTGCTGAGTGCTTGCTGAGTGACTGGTAGATGAATAGATGGATGAACGAAGAAAAACGGCAAAGGGAGAGGGCAGGTGAGAAGAGAATCCTGGGGCACCAGACACACTTAAAGATGGACCACTCAGGAAAAAGGATGGAGTGGGAGCACCAGGCCCGAAGAAAAGGATGAGGTATGGTCCCAGGAACTGTTCCTTCTCCCCAGAGTCCACCAGTTGGAGCCTTTCAGACAATGAGGTGATGAAAGCAGAGATCAGGCCTCAGCCAACTACACCCTGGCTGAAACTCAGCCACATTCAGAGCAAATCCTTAACCCCTTACCTTGGGGACCTTTCCAGGAAGGCCTAGAGGGAATCATGAGCCTTGAGGACATGATCCACCTCCCACCTTTACCTTAGCTAGAAACTCAAGTTTGGCTGTGCAAACTTGAGTATATCAATCTCTCTGAGCCTCCGTTCCCTATCTATGAAATGGAAATAATAGTGACCTCTACCTTACAGGGTAGCACATAATGGGATCCCAGCATGTATTGGCCCAACTAAATAGAAGAAGTGATGCCTTGTGATAACAAACATAGCAGACACAAGACAAAGCAGACACAATAAACTAAGGATGCTAAAAACACCTCAGAGCACTAGAGAGAAGTTTTTACTTATTATTAGTATTTTTAGTTATTCATTCTTGCACTACCCTTTAATCCTTGGAAAACTGAGGTGGGGCAGAACCACAATGTGGGGGATGAAGCTGCTTCCTTCGGCTCCTATGTCTCCTCTCAAGGCTGGGGAGGGACAAGTTCAGGAGAAGGTCTTTGGAAGCAGTGTTCTGGCCAAGGAAGTGGCTGTAGTAACTGACTCCTTTGTACAGCTTTGCAGAGAACCTCCAGCCTGCTCTCATTCCCTTTTGGTTGGTTCTTATGTGTGACTGGGCCGAGCTCTCCCCCCAGTCCCAATTCTGAATCTCGCTCAAATATTCATCCTTCCTCACCCGATTCCAATGTTACCCTGAAAATGGCCCCCACGTAGTTGAGGAGACATGGATAGGAGTGGAACATGGATATGAAAATCGGTATTTATAAACAATGTTTAAATAATAATTTAACATTGAGTGTTTATATCCTACAATCAGATAATAGTTCTTTTCAAATATACATTAAATATGTATCTGGAGATTCTGAATCAGAATGTGCATGAGCAAGAGTAGATTTTGGGTCTGAGGAGCAAGAAAGTTGATTTCCTAAAAGATCCCATGTGATTTAGCTAGGAAGTTTGGTTTGGGATCTGCTATCTTTAGCCACACAGAAATAGGCTTCATTTTATTCATTAATTCAACGAATACTTTCTGAGCACCTGCTATTTGTCTTTGTGTGTGTTGGGAGGGGAGGAAGTAAAGGGGGATAAAAAGCTGAAAAATCCATAGGGCACAAGAAGGCAGTGTCTAACCCACCCAATACGAATCCCCATTTCCCAGCCGTATTCCAAACAGCCCACTCAATACTGAGTTCTCCCCGTAGATTCATAGGATTTGATGCTTGTTCTCTACTTAGGAATAGAGCAGGAATACACATTAGCTCCGGATCTACTAAGCGCCAAGCACTATGCTGAGGATTTAACCTACATATGATGCACTAATCCTCACAAAATCCATGTATGATAGCTGTTATTATTTGCATGCTACTAATGAGAAAATAAAAGGCATAAAGAGGCTGAAGAAACTTAAGTTCACAAAGTCAGCAAGTGGTAGGGCCATCTGCCCCCCACCTCCCAAAACGTATACCACCTAAGTGTAAAGTCTTAGAATTCCTTGATATTAACCACAGTGCCTAGCATTCAATCAGTCACCCCTTCAGAAAACTGACGCTTCACCTACTGTGTGCAAGGCACTGAACTGTGGAAGATAAATGTTAATCAAATCCTGACCTCAAGGAGTATAGAGTTTAGGAAGGGAATTCAGGAAATTGCACAAGTGACTCAGAGATAAGGCAAGAGGCAGTAGCAAATGATCAGAACATGATCAGAGTTCAGTGGAGAAAGATTCCTTCCAGCTTCAGAGACTTGGAATCCCAGAAATCCAGAGGTCCTTGGCAAACATTAAGGTCTTATTTCATCAGAGAGGTGAAGCACCTCACCCAGGGTCACACAGCTGGAGGTGCCATAAATACAAGATGAATTGAATGAGATTATTCACCAACTCCAATTACATCTTAACCACTAATAACTTGGCTCCGGGCTTATTTAATGGGATTTCCTCCTTGGACATCAGCCTTCCCTTCCCCCTTCCACTGACATCAGCCTATTAGAGAAGGGCAGGTGCTGTGATTGGGGTCATAGTTGAGAGAAAGAGATGGAGAAGACCACAGCTCACCCCATTCTAGGATGAGAAGGGGGTGATGAGTTTCAGTGCTCACAGCCTCTTATGACAAAGACCCTGGGAAAAGCTTTCCCATGTGGAGAAAGGGGCAGATTGGGAAGTCCAGTTCCACCAACATGAACGCCTGGGGGACACCTGGCTTGGACACAGAACCTTTCACACGCCATGTCTGAGGCCAGCAGACAGAGGGATAGATGTGAGGCCACATGCTGTGATATTCAGGCAGATCAACAAACCTGAAGACTAGAGTGAGAAATATATACCCTAAGAAATACACACCTGCATGAGAAGAAACCAGATTATGTCTTCACACAGAACCACAAAACTAGTTTCTGAAAGTCACAGAGCCAGACACAAGAGGATCTTAGGCAGAGTCAGATATCCACTCATTTATTCTACTGAAATGTATCAGGCACCTACTAAGTGTGGGCATAGGGTCATAAAAGACAGTCTTTGGCCTCCCAGAGCTCATGGTCTGGTAGGAGAGAGCAAATATGGAAACAGCAAATACAGTGTAATAAGCAAAAAACACAAAGATAAGGCCTAGAAAAGCACAAAAAGAGAAACAGAGAAAAAGACACAAAGAGAAACCCAGAGGTGCTGAGATAGAAGGCAGGGGCAGAGACATGAAAGTGCTCAGAGAGGGAGCAACAGAGATAGCCACAGATGTGCATACACAGACCAACACCTCTGCTGCGCAGTACCGAAGGCCCTTTCCCGGGACTCTCCCTGCAGACCCCAAGCTTTCCTCTGGGGATGTGGGCGTGCCCTTGGAGGGGCACAAAAGTTTATGTGGAGGAACAGCCAGGCTAAGCTGAAAGCACACAGATCTGCAGGTGACAGGGAGATGCCAACTGCAGGGGCTGCTCCAGCTGTCCTGGGAGCCCAGGCCAAGGGCCCAGCTCCTGCAAGCCCACGCTGAGGCAGGGCACAGCTGCAGCTATGATGACTATGCTCTGGTCAGCATCTCCCTGCCCCAAACCAAGAGTCTTGCAGTGGTTAAGAGAAAGGTTCCCTACAAACCTTGAGAGTCCTCAATCACCTAATCTAGCACCATGTGGTCCTTAGAGCTCAAATTCTTTGGGTCTAATTTAAATCCCTCCTACTGCAGTTAAGGTTCAACTCCAGGACTAACTGCAGGAGCTCAAGCCCCACAACAGGTGTTTTCCTGGATGCCCGCTTCTTTCTGGTCCACGCACTCGGAGCTCGGCCTGCTCCAAGTTGCCTAAAGCAGCATTCCCTCAGAGAGGCTCTGTGCCAACTGACATTTTGCAGAACTGGATTTAAAAAGTGGTCCAGCCTCATCAAGTCACACCCCTTTCCACCACAGTGCCTGGCCACTGGTTCCTAGAGTGAGGTCCTGGAGAAGGGAAGGGAAGGGGGCCATAAGCCTGCCCCAGCCACTCACACAACGCAACCTGAGCTTTATGGTCCCCCAACAGCACAGGGTCAGACACCCAACAAGCTCCGCCACGTCCCACCTGCCATCAGGACCGCCTGGTCCCCCATCCCCCTCCTACCACCTGAGCAAAGCACCCCACAAATGGCTCCGTCGGGGCAGACAGGGCTCCGCGCCAGGAAGGGCGCACGTGCACTCCTGCCCCGGCCTGGCTGGCTGTCCCTGGACCCTGAGGACCCTTGAACAGCCGCGCCTCCTCCGGGGTCCCTAGGCCGCCCGGCCCTTCCGCCGCGTGCGCGCCCGCCCCCGCCAGTCCAGAGCGCGTGCGCGGTGAGCCGGGCCGGGGGCGCGCGCGCGCGCGCGCGGCCTCGGAGACTGCCCCCGGATGTTAAGTGCAGGGCCTAGACTTAAGCAGCAATTAAGTCTGCCGGGGAAGAAAGAGAAGGCCAAACCGCCTGTTTATTTCCCTCCCCGACTGCCCCCAGCACACACACCTCTTAGATAGAAGAAAAGAGGGAAACAGAGAGGAAGGGGGAGGGAGATAAAAAACTAAACCAAACCTCACTGCAATTAGGAGAGCCGGCTGAAGAAAAAAGATATGTATTAAATGGATGTTTCTGCACAAAAACCCCAGGCTGACAACATCTCTGGCCTTGTAAGGGGGAAATGACTGTGCCTCGGTGTTTACATAGCCGAAATCAGGGGGAATTATGCTGTCATACTGACAACTGTAGGAGGACAATTTTAAAATTACACCGTTCACCACCTTTAATGATTTGTAACAGAAGAGGTGTGGCTACTCCTATTAAATGTGTTGCCAAATCAATAAAAGGGATAATTGGAGTTGTTAGAGCAAATTATAGCAGCGTCTCTTCTGTTGCTGTACAATGTTCCCTTGTAAACTGCTATTACAGGCAGCGCCGTATTTCTCTCTTATTTGGCCGCTTTGTAATGAGTTGGCATTTTGCAGCATAATAGTTCCACTTTCTTTTATGGAGCTCTCACTTTAACTTTTTCTCCTTTGTGCAGCCTATAATTTCCTTGCCCTCCCTGCCTCTCTGCCTGTTTTCAGAGGTGGCCACACTGCCTGTCAGCAGCCTCTGAGTGATAAACTATATTATTTCACATTATTTTCAGGCCTTTTCAATTGGCAGTCAGATGGGGTTGAGGGGTAGATGGGTCTGAGGGGATGGGGGATGGAAAGGGAGGGAGGGAGGAGACAGGGCCAGGAGGAGAACTAAAAAATTCACAGAAATGGAAAGGAAAGGAATCAAGACGGCACAAGGTTGTCCTCACTCCCAGGGTGGGGGGCCTGGCCCTTTAAACATAGGACTTTCGAGAACTTACTGAGCTAGGTAGAGATTCTGATGGCCTAGTAATGGGTGTGAGGGGGTGTACAGTGCCCTACCCATCTTCACACCCCAGAACCTATGACTCTCTCTGCTCGTAAAGACAAAATTGATGAACAGATCAGAACTAAGGAGCTACTGATTTCTCTTCCCCTTTGGGCACCAAGAGCTTAGGCCGGGTCATAGGAAAGGCATAGGACTGCACCCCTAGCAGGAAGCACCTTGGAGCTCCCAGATGGATAAGTCTTGGGGGATGGACAAGCTATGTCCACCTCAGACAAAACCTGAAGCCTACAAATTCTGAGGCATGGTCCTGGCTGAGGCAGGGAGATGATGACCCTCACCAGCCTGTTCCCGGGGAGGTATCGGCTGTTGTAAAAAGAGCACTGGTCCAAAAGTCCTGAAGCCTGGTTCCAAACTTGAAGGTGATTCCTCACCTCACCCACACTCAGGACTTGGCCTGGCTGGAAAGGACAGAGTCCCTGGGCAGCTGGAGACCAATCTTGCTGTGTATATCATTCAGTACCTGAGACAGCAATAAAAGTCCAGGCCCAGACAAACTCACTCAGTCCCTGTGTTGGGCTACAGGACAATCAATCTGAATTACCAAGAGGTCTCAATGAGAGACAATTGGAAAAGAAATGCCATTTTATTACTTCCACGGAGCTGCCATCCCTGGAACCCATCTGCTGCCAAGCAGTGCGGCAGCAGGACCTGCTAGGATGAACAGATAAGACTTGATGGAGGCCAAATAAGATTCATTTGCAATGAGCAGCATCAATTTGCTTGCCAACAGTAAGTGAAGTCCTAATTCTCTTTGGTAGGTTCCTTGCGGCCTTTTGAGTGTCCTGTTTCGATCCTTCACGATCCATGCTAACTTTTTCCCAAGAGGGCAAATGAAAGTCGACCTACCTAGGTGCAACCAGAGGAAGTTTGATATTACTGAGGTTTTATTGAATACTATCTGGCATATGAGAGGTTGCCAGGTGCCAGTCATCTACCAGCTTCCTAATTTGAACAATAATTAGTCCCATAAAATTCCAGCAAAATGAAGATATATGGAAAGTTCTGTAGCATCTGCTTGTAGTAGGAGCTGATATTTTTCTTTGTATTGGTCTATGCTAGCAATGCTTCAGTCCAACACAAAGGCTAGTCACCTGTCTCCTGTATTCCAAGCACTGTACTGAGTGCAGGGGATCCCCTAGTGAATGAAACGGTTACCACTGCTGCCCTCCTAGAGCAGACTTTCTGGTGGGAAGCCCATCAAATAACAGTAAGAAGAATTGTAACATAGCAATCCTCATGCTAGAATTGCCCCAAAGGGACAGGAAAGTGTTTTAACTCATCATCTCATCAGAGGCATTGGGGTATGGTGGGAAGAACATGGAATGGTTAGGAAACCTGGCTTTTAGCAACTAAAAGCATCTTAGCAACCTAAAGACATCTTAAACTGAGGGTGTATTTATTCATCAACAAATATGTACTGAGAATCGATTATGCATTGAGCACTACATTAGGCACTGGAGACATGATAATGAACAAGACAAGTGTAGGGCTTGCTCCCTTGGCTCTTACCATCTAGAAGCAGAGACAGACATCCATCAAATAATCATATCAATATATAATTACAGAATATATGCTACATGCTGGGAAGGAGAAAGACACGAGCTTATTTGTAATAGCCAAAACCTGAAAACAGCCCACATGCCCAGAGGAGGCCAGAGTGGTAGAAGTACAAGGGGGAGGACGGTCTTAGAGGAAGCTGGAGAGATAAGCAGGAGTTGTGGGCAGGCAGGAACAGGTTAAAGCTTTGGCCTTTGATCCAAAGGGGAGAGGAAAGCTACAGGTGGGTCTTAAGCAGGAGTTTTAAAGGACCCGATTTCCATGATAGGAATACTATTTGCTGCAGCCATACCAAGCAGAAGGGATTAGAGAGGCCTAAAGCATAAACAGGGAGGTCAGTTAGGAGTCCTTGACAGTGGTCCTGAGCGACTTAAGAGTGGCTTGCAAGAAACAAATGAGAGCGTGCTCGACATCATTTATCATCAAAGAAACAAAAGGTAGCATAAGAGTCTACTACAGACCCATCAGAGTTTCTAAAATTTAAAAGACTGATAATACCAAGGGTTGGTAGGGATGTAAAGCAACTGGAACTCTCATTCACTCATGCTGGTGGGAATGTAAATTAGTATAACTGCTTTAGAAAAAAATATTTGGTAGTACTCATATGTTTAAAGCTATTAAAAAAAAGTCGACTCTATTACCTAGCATTAGGTCCATCAAAAGACATGCATGTTATTTGTAACAGTCAAAGGGCTAGAAATAGGGGTCAGGTGTGATGGCTCACGCCTGTGATCCTAGCACACTGGGAGGCCAAGACAGGTGGATGGCCTGAGCTCATGAGTTCGAGACCAGCCTAAGCCAGAGTGAGACCTTATCTCTAAAAATAGCCAGGCATTGTGGGGGGGTGCCTGTAGTCCCAGTTGCTTGGGAGGCTGAGTCAAGAGAATCCTTTAAGCCTAGGAGTTTGAGATTGCTGTGAGCTTTGAGGCCACGGCACTCTACCAAGGGCAACAAAGTGAAACTCTGTCTCAAAAAAAAAAAAAAAAAAAAAAAGAGGCTAGAAATAACCCAAATGTCCAATGATTGTAGAGTTTGGCAAATAAATTACGGCGTAACCACACAATGGAACATTATACAGCAATTTTTAAAAGAGCTATCTAGCTATCTAATGATACATACAATATGGATGGATCTTATAATACAAGAGACAGCATCCTGCATGACTTTGTTTATAGGAAGTTCAAAAACAGGCCAAGGAAATCAGTAAGAATAGTGGTCAGGATAGTCGTTATCCCTGAGAGAGAACCTGCTATAATGCTGGCAAATGTCCTAATCTTGATCTGGGCATGAGTATACTTGCCCAGATACATGAGTATAAAAATTCATCCAGATGTATGTTTCAAATTAGTATGCTTTACTAAATGCAAGTTATACCTCAGAAAAGCTTAATAAAAGAAGTTGACCAGGCTCGATGGCTCACACCTGTAATCCTAGCACTCTGGGAGGCTGAGGCGGGAGAATCGCTTGAGCTCAGCAGTTTGAGACCAGCCTGAGTAAAAGCGAGACCCTGCCTCTACTAAAAGCAGAAAAACTTAGCTGGGAGTTGTGGTGGGTACCCAGTCTCAGCAACTCAGGAGGTTGAAACAGGAGGATGGCTGAGCCCAAGGGTTTAAGGTAGGTGTGAACTAAGCTGAAGCCATGGCACTCCAGGCAAGGCGACAGAGAGAGACACTGGCTTGATAAATAAATAAGAGTTGACAATGTCTTGAACTAGGAAGGTGGCAGAGGTGATGGAGAGATTAGATAGAAGAGAGAGATTTAAGAGGTAAAATAATGCTTGCCTGCCTTGCCTCAGTAGGGTGTCCTGAGGATCAAATGTACAGAAAAGACTGACAGCCCACTGGCTTTCTTGCTGTAAATATTCCAACTAAAACAAACGACAAAATAATTCCAGGCTCAGAGCTAATTTGTAGCCCCATAACTAAGACCAACATCCTCACACCCCCGGGGAAGAGGATAATAAAAATGTTGGCCAGAAATATGGGTTATTTGGTTATATAGAAGGTGTAGGGTCAGTGATGAGACCCAGAACAAGCCTTAGGACCTGCAAAGTCAGAGGACACCCTGTGCTTTCTGGTAGTAAAGAGGCCACTTGCTTTCCAGCTGCAGCGTAACCACTGAGGGCTGCCCCCAAGTCCCTCGTTATCCTAATTGCACTGAATCACGCCATTTTCATGGGATAACGGGATTTCCACGGGTGACATGAGGTTGCAGCTAAGACTAGATGAAGCTGCTGCCGGTGAAATAGGATGAAGGATCTTTAGGGGAAGCCACGGAGAGCTTACCAAGGGTTCTCCCATAATCATGCAAGGTAGGCCTCTTCTCTTTTCTTTTCTCTTTTCTTTTCTTTTCTTTTCTTTTCTTTTCTTTTCTTTTCTTTTCTTTTCTTTTCTTTCCTTTCCTTTCCTTTCCTTTCCTTTTCTTTTCTTTTTTCTTTTTTTTTTTTTTTCCCCTAGAGACAGTCTCACTCTGTCGCCCCGGGTTAAGTGTGGTGGTGTCATCAAAGCCCACGGCAACCTCAGACTCTTAGAGTTAAGCAATCCTCTTGCCTCAGCCTCCCAAGTAGCTAGGACTAGAGGCACCCACCACAATGCCCAGCTCGTTTCTCTTTTTTTGGTAGACACAGTTGGTCTCAATGTTGCTCAGGCTGGAACTCCTGAGCTTAAGCAATCCACCGCCTTGGCCTCCCAGAATGCTAGGATTACAGGAATGAGCCACCACACCTGGCCCAAAGGAGGCCTTTCTTATGGAGGACACCAAAGCTCCAAAAGGGGAAGTGGGTTGCTCAGCCCACGCTGGTAAGAGCAGAGTGAAAACTTGCACCAGACTTGGCAACACGAGCACAGTGATGTTTCCACTACTTTGAGGTTACCTACAAGACCACTAGTGGAGCCCCTCCTCCACCCTCAGCCCAAGGTGACAGCATCAACCATGGTAAAGCCAAATTCACTGTCCTCAACAGGCATAAGGTTCAACAGGGTCACTGGTAAGTAACCTCATTCAGCACACTTCCTTGTTTGTCCCCCGGGACCATTTCATGGCTCCCTCCTCTTGAAGATTTCCCCAGAAGCAGTGCTGTTTAGAGGGTGACAGTCCACCAGGGCACTAATGAGTCAGTCACAGGCAACTGGTCATATCTACTCGGAAAGTTTTTCAGGCCAACATCATTCGGTAATGGTGTGGAATTGTGGGTCTAAGTTAAGCTCCCATCTGCTAGTACAATGGGCCCAAAAAGACCTTGGGGGAAAACCCTGCATTTGCCAACAAGGGGGCCCTCCAGTCCACCTGCACACACAGGCAGGGAGACCTTCCAGATGGGGAGAACACCCACCAGTCTCCTTAACTTCTGTCTTAGGATGTTCATTCACTCTTCTGGGCTCTAAATCTGAGGACCTCCCTTCCCTCAGTGGGTGACATGGAATTCTTGGCTTCCTTCTGCATGCTTAGAAGACAGTGCAGTTTTGAAATGTGTTTCTCCATCCTAAAATAAATGCCCAGTTAAAGGCAGTGTAGTAAAAATTCTCAATCCAAAGATTTATGATGTAAGATAAAACATTTTCTTTATTCTTCTTTCTTTTTTTTTCTTTTTTCTTGTTTTTTTTGAGACAGGGTCTTGCTATGTTGTCCAGGCTGGTGTGCAGTGGCTATTCACAAACACAATCAGAGCACACTGTAGCCTTGAGCTCCTGGGCTCAAGTGATTCTCTCATGTCAGCCTCCCAAGTAGCTGGGACTGACTATAGGCACACCACACCACACTGGGCTTTATTTTTCTTTAATGCAATTTAATTTCTATTTTGAGTCCTCATTGCACTGGCAGTGGAAAAGAATTGAGTCCCAGTCATTTTTGGTTTTCCTCAGAGTTCTTGCTGTTTTTCTAAATGTCGAAGTTACAGGGTACTTAGGTAGTGCCAGGAGAGTGGGTGGGTGGAGTACCATAGTATCATGTGATCCTTCATGTCCTCTGTCTCCCAGGCACTCTTTAAGCAGATTCTCTTTCTTGTCCAAGTATCACCTTTAGTCTTGTGCCATTCCAGATCATGATGGAAGGTACATTAGTGATTCTATTCCTCCTAGCTGGGCATGGGACTCTCCATGAAACCATCTGCATGCCACTTTTCAGCCATGTCCTCTTGGCTTTCAGGGAACTGGTTGGTCTCAGGCCTTGTCCTCTGAGGTGGAGCCAAGTCTGAACTCCCAACCTGGAGACACACTTCACTCCCAGAGGGCTTGAGCTTTTAGAGACCAAAACTCAAAAGACTTCCTGACTCCCACTTTCCACCCTCCACTGACGCAGTGGTACCAAGGATGAAATTACAAGGGGAAAAAAAATCAATCAGTATTTCAAAAATACCCCACCACAGAAGTGATATTTAGGAAGTACCTTTGATTTAATAATCAATATCTATTGAACAGCTAAAATATGCCAAATACTATGCTGGGGTAAAGAATTTTTTTTTTTTTTTTTTTTTTTTTGGGCAGGGGCTGGGTTTGAACCCACCACCTCTAGCATATGGGGGCAGCACCCTACTCCGTTGAGCCAAGGCACCACCCCAGCTGGGGTAAAGAATTTAAAAAGCCAACATGCTAAATAGCAAAGGAAAACTTGAATTCTGGCTTCAGACTGCCTGTGTCTTAATCACAGCTCTGCCACTCCATGAGCCCAGACAAGTTCTATAACCTCTCTAACATTCTAATTTCTTCATCCATAAAATGGGCTGAACATGTGGTTTAAATCCAATAACATTTCTTTTTTAACAGTTCCTTGGCACACAGTAGGTGCCTAATAAATGAAATCACTGTGCAAAGGAAGCTGTGAGAGAAGCAGTGGGTGGGTTTCAGGCTACACAGAAACAACAGGAAATGTTAAATGATTTTGTTCTGTTTTACTTTTAAAATATACTTAAATAGGGTCATGCCTATAATCCCAGCATTTTGGCAGGCCGAGGCAGAAGGATCACTTGAAGCCAGGAGTTCAAGACCAGCCTAGGCAACATAGTAAGACTCTGTCTCTACAAAAAAAAAAAAAAAAAAGTCTTTTTATTTATTTATTTTTTTTATAAATAGGGCACGTTGATGGGGACCTGTAGTCCCAGCTAGTCAGAAAGCTGAGGCAGAAGGATCACTTGAGCCCATCAATTTGAAGTTATAGAGAGATATTATTAGTTTACTGTGCTCCAGGGAGGAGGCAGGACATGACGAAGGCCCACCCTCGGCTCGGGGTAGCGGGAAAGAAGAGGATGGACAGGATTTCAGAGACAGTTGGGCACACTGTCTAATGGGAATTCTAAACCCCTTCCTTGCTTCAAGCTAAATCCCTAAAAAGCCATATACCTGGATTACAGAGGTTAGACTCCTACAGGATTGCCTTCATTGAGTCTGAGCTTTAACATTGTGCCCTTGGCTTTTATTGAGGGCAGATAACAAAAAACAGCCACAGGAAGATCATGGCTGCGCTTGTTGTAAATCTGCAATTGAAGGCTTTGTCTATTACACTGCTTAGAGTCCCTGAACATTGCCTTGTGCAATGACTGCTTGTTTTAATATAGTTCCAGGTAACAGTTTGTCTCTCCTGAAAAAAAAAGTGGCATTTTTTTTCTCTCCCAAATAGTGAAGATTATGTGATCCAATATATTTCCCTTTTTTGCCCTGGTTGCCAAGAAGCTCAGAGCCTAATTTCATGTCTTGTCGGCTCTATGCCTAAAAATCTTTACCTCCTTCTCATTGTTTTTCCATTTTAATTTCAATAACCTTGTTGCAAATGTCATCTTTCGAGAAAATCTTTTGTGAAAAGAATACCCGTCTCAGAGGCTGATGAACAGTAGGTATGCAGTAAGTATTTTATAAATGAATTAGTAAATAAAAAGCCAAATTTTAATTCTGCCTGGTAGCCAAGCAGGGAAATTCAAAGACAGATATCTCAGTGGCTGTAGGCAGAGCCCACAAGAAGTAAAGGGGCATTTAAAGAATTAACAGAACAGTCTCTTCTGGGCTGAGTGAGCAAGAGTGACTCCTGTCCTCTCTAAGCCTGAATACTATTCAGGAGATACTGAGCCAGTAAAGAGAAGAAACAAAAATGTGGTATGAGTATGTATGTGTGAGATGACTGAACTATCTATCCTCAGCAACACCTATTCTTTACCTATCAAATTCCTATCCATCTTCAGCGTATAAGACAAATCATCCCTGGATTCCCCTAGCCCCTGGTTATACTCATAACCCTTTGCATGTATGTAGCATTTTGTTAACTGTATAAACATACAGATTCCAATACAATTCTTGCAACAACGCTGTGAAATTAGCAGCATTAACACTGCTCCCATTCCACAGATGAAAAAATTGGGGCTCTTGAACTGCACCGTCCCATAAGGGGAGCCACGAGGCATATATTGCAATCGGACATTTAAATTTAGTCTGTAATCCTAGCACTCTGGGAGGCCAAGGCAGTTGGATTGCTTAAGCTCATGAGTTTGAGACCAGCCTAAGCAAGAGCAAGACCCCTTCTCTACTAAAAGTAGAAAAACTAGCTGGTTGTAGTGGCACATGCCTGTAGACCCAGCTACTGGGGAAGCTGAGGCAGGAGTATTGCTTGAATCCAAGAGTTTGAGGTTACTATGAGCTATGATGACGCCACATCACTCCACCCAGAATAACAAAGTGAGACTCTGTCTTAGAAAAATAAATAAATAGGGCAGCGCCTATGGCTCAAAGGAGTAGGGTGCCAGCTCCATATACTGGAGGTGGCAGGTTCAAACCCAGCCCCAGCCAAAAACTGCAAAAATAAATAAATAAATAAATAAATTCAACTAGTCTGAATAGGGATTGTACTAAGTACGAACTATATAATGGATCTCAGGGATAGTACAAAAAAATAATAAGAATGCGAAGTATCTCCTTAACAATGTTTATATTGACTACATGTTTACATGAGCATGTCTCAGGTTTAGTGACTAAAATAAAACACACTCTTAAAAATTAATTTCTCTTGTTTCTTCTACTTTTTAGAATGGGGCTCCTAGGATTAAAGCTATATATCAGTGCTATTCCAGAGCAGGGGAGCCGGGGTCAGCAAATGTTTTCTGTGAAACATTTCTGTAAAACTAGATTGTAAATATTTAGGCATTGGGCACCACCCTACTCTGTCACAACTACTCAGTTCTGCCATCATAGTGCAAAAGCAGCCACTGATGGTAGTAAACAAATAGGCATGGCTGGTCTCCAATACATTTTATTGACAAAAACAGCAGGCTGAGCTGTAGTCTGCCCACTCTCCCTCTAGAGCCAGGAAAGAAGCCTGGTGTAAGAGCTCAGGATCTAGATTCTGGCTCTAACTATTGTCAACTGTTTAACTGTGGGTAAGTTACTTTACTCTGAGCCTCCATTTCTTTGTCTAAAAAATAGGGGTAATAAGTCCAATAGAAAGCAGGCAAAGAACACGAATGGACAATTCATGGAACACAATCAGAGATGTAGAAAATACATTTACGTTCACTGCAAGAGACAATGAATATTAAGACTACAGAGAGATACGTTCACCTCACAACTTAAAAGTGTTGGCTTTTGTAGAATTATGAAGAGTGTGCTTAAATGTACGTTTCATAGGTGGTGAGTGGGGATATAAATCCACATAACCCTTCTAGAAAGCAACTTGACAATATAGATCAAAATCTTTAAAAATTTATACCCTTTGAAGCAGTAAGTCCACTTGAAGAAATCTGCCCTAAGGAAATAATCAGTGATGGGACAGAGACTTACGTACAAAGATGTTCACTGTAGCATTATTTATAATAGTGAAAAGCTGGAAATGACTTATATTTGTCTAACAATTAGAATAATGGTTAAATACATTTTGAAATGTCACTTGGATCAATACTAAACAAATACAAAAATTGTGCTTAAAATAACACAGAAAAATATGCCCTTTATTATAATGACAAGTGTGGTAAAGGGTAGACCATGCTGTGCTAAGGATGGGAGTGGGCAGTGCACGTTTGCATAGAAAAAAAAGAGTGAAAAAAATGCACCAATATGTTGCCCAATATTATCTGTGGCTGTTGAGATTATGTGTGATATCCATTTTCTTGATTATTTTCTGTTTTCTGATGTTCTTCATTTAGCATCTATTACTTTTATAGTCAGGAAATTAATATTATAAAAACCCTCAACCCAATCAAAAAAATGAGAGAGCATATGCAACAAATAAATATAAAAAGGACAAAGAAGATAGAAAATGTTGCAAATAAATATAAAGGTCCCCCATCTCAGCAGTAATCAGGAAAACTGAAACAAACAAAATGTTTATAGGCCAATTTAGCAAAAATGGAAAATATGTATAATGGCCATTAATGGCAAGGACATAAAGAAATGGGGGTCCTCTCACATGCTTTGGGGAAAGTATACAGCCTTTTTGGAGGACAGTTTGGCAACAACTAATAAAATGCCTTTTAGAGGCACATTCTGTTCTATTCAACAATTTCATTTCTAGGTATTGAGCACATATGCATAAAAAGCTTATATTAGTATATTCAGGAAAGCCATTGTTCATTGTATTCAATATCAAAAAATTTGAAACATTCCACATGTCCATCGATGGGAGAATTATGGTGAATCTATTGTGTGGAATATTAGGTAGAAGTTAAAAGAATGAGTTAGATCTACATATACTGACCTAAAATGGTGGCGGATCAAACTGCAGAACAATACAACAGAATGGTCACATTCACAGGGAAAATATCTCTGTATATTGTCATATACATATAAAGGTTCTCAGGAAAATTCTGCTTCATGGCTCTCTGAGTGGGAGGAGGGTGTGACTGGGGTGGAGAGAAGTGATGTCTCCCTTTAATTCCCAAAGCTTCTCTCTCATTAAGAGCTCAAACTCTGGAGACAGACCGTCTGGACTTAGATATGGGCTCCATCACTTATTGTGTGACTTTGAGCAAGTTGCTTAACCCCCTCAAAACTTCAGTTTCCTCATCTGCAAAATAGAGATGATAATAGTAATGCTCACCCATGCTGGGTGCAGTGGCTCATGCCTGTAATCCTAGCACTCTGGGAGGCCGAGGTGGGTGGATTGCCTGAGCTCACAGGTCGAGGCCAGCCTGAGCAAAAGTGAGACCTCCATCTCTACTAAAAATAGAAAAACTGAGGCAGAGAATCACTTGAGCCCAAGTTGGAGGTTGCTGTGAACTACGATGTCACGGTACTCTACCTAGGGCGACAGCTTGAGACTGTCTCAAAAATATAATAAAATAAAAATAAAAAACTGAGGCAAGAGGATTGCTTGGGCCTAGGACTTCAGGGTTGCAATGAGCTATAATGTCATGGCCCTCTAACCAGGGTGAAAGAGTGAAACTCTTGTCTAAAAAAAAAAAAAAATAATAATAATAATAATACCCACCCATAAGGCTGGTGAGAAAATGAGTTGAGGTTATACAAATAAACCATTTAATACAGTCCCTGGCACACAGTAGGCCCTCCGATGTTAACTACCAAGCCAGTTAGAAGTTATTACCATTATGATCAGCACTTAAAATACTTAAATACTTAAGCAAAAATAAAAATTACAAATTAGAGCAAATTTATATACACCTAGATGGGCATGAGAATCCCAAACTTGGAAGGAAAGTGAAAATGTGGGCACCCAGCATGCAGTGGTTTACAAATTTGAAAGCTTCACCTTTAGAGTCAGCCTTTCTTATTTCCAAAGCAGAATCTCCACGAGCAAGGTGTGTAAAGTTCTCTGCCCCTTAACTTCTATGGACCTCAGCGTTTCCCCATCTACAGACCCTGTCTCAAGGGGTTATGGAATAATGCAGTGGTGGGGAAAAGCCCCTGGCACGGAGCACACACTGACTACTGTGGTTGATGTTATTGATACTGGTAGCAGCTGTACTACCGCTTCTACTATTACTAAATGTCTTATCTCCCCCAAGTGGCCTCCAGACTTCTCAAGAGCAACAACAGCATCTCATTCTGTGAGCCCCCACGAGCCCCTCACCAGGGTCTGACAGATAGTAGGCACTTAGATTTTCGCAAGATTGCTATCATGGCTTCGGTTTGATGTATCATTTAAAAAGCAGGGCCAGAGACAGCCTGAGGAAATAGGAAGCTCATGAGCTCGAGCTTCGTTCACAGTCAGTAGCCTTGAATCCCAACCCTGGTTCTTATCACCCCAGGGACCTCAGGCTGGCGTGTCATTGATTGAACCTCCCTGATCCTCAGGACGCTCACCTGTAAGATGGTTTAATAATATTATAATACATCCTTCATAAGGTCATTGAGAAAAAGAAATAGGTAATGCCTGTGACATCCCCAGCTCTCAATAGTTGCCCAATTACGTTGAGTCCTTAATGCTATTCCCCATAGTGACTTAACGCCTACTAAGCTTTGCTGTTTGGGCCATAATTAGACAACACTACACACCTATTCATAGTATACAGCAACTCAGGCCAAGTGCTTAAGAGGAAATAGCAACTTGGGATGCAGAACTTGCAAACTCACAGAGGAGTGTTGACTTTTCAGAGGCTGGGTTGGATAAAACACAGGTGGGTGGGAGTGGGTAGCACCTAAATAGCAACAGTAACCATAACCGGAGCCATCAGAACAACAGCAGCAATGGCAACATGCTTAGTGTTTGTACCAGACTAAGCACCTTACCTCCACCAACTTCTTTATTCTTTACAACATTCCTATAAGGTTTCACCCTCAATATAATTATCCCCGATTTACAGATGTGGAAACTGAGTCTGAAAACAGGGCAAGAGTTCTTTCAAGGTCACAGAGCAGGAAGTGGGAAAGCAAAGACCTGAACCCATGCCTGTTTCTAGAACTCAAGCTCTCACATCTCTCCTTGGAGGGGAATAGGGTGCATACAAACACATGCCACATGTGGGTAAGGGTAGGTGGGTCTGCAGGGCCTCAAAAGTATTCTACCTCTACTTTGTTTTCTCTGTGAAAGGCAAAGGGGTATCACACAGCACATCTAGGCAGAGCTGAGGCCCTGAACCCATGTCTGGGCTCCTGGGTCACAAAAAAAGCCTGTCCTGACTCAGCCCACAGAAGTGTCTATACCAGTGATTTTCAACTGGTGTGCTGTGAGAGGATCTTAGGTGCACTGTGAAAACTTTTAAAGATCATTAATTTATTTTTGACAGACATTCAAAACACAGTATGTTCTTTCTTTTACTCCTTTTCTTGAATCAACATCATTTATTGGTGTGCCATGGAAATTTACCTATAGGTTCAAGTGTGCCATGACTTAATAAAAGGTTGAAAAACCTGGTCTATATTAGTCACAAAACAATCATAATAATAATGCCTCCGCTTTTCTAGATGGTTAACCATTTATGGTTTAAAACAACTATACAAACACAAAAATAATGGCTTCAAAGGGTTAGGGAGCCAGGACGCAGGTATTCAGGATCACAGTCCAATCTAAGCAGAGAAGACTCACCTGTGCTGCCCTCTTGGGGCCGGCAGATGGCAGGTGGGGGCAGGAAGCTGGGAACAGAGAGGTCCCAATTTGATCTAAAAAGCAACCTTCATTCTCTCAAGCCCTGGAGCACACATAGGCCTAGTGGTCACCTGAGCATTGGGCACCCAGAACAGCCCCTTCTCCAGGCTTTCTAGGCAGAGACAGGTTGTCTGACAGATTTTCTTTCTTGCCGGGTGGACAGAGTATTGACTCCAGGCATGAGAGTTGTTGGTATCAATGTCAGAGAGGAAGAACAATAGCTGATGGGACCCAGTCATCACTTCCCTTATTTAATCGCCAGAAGCTGTGCTTTGTGAATGGGAGAGGGGTCTGCATGAGAATCTGACATGTAAGATCGGGGCGAGGGGCCATGCAGATTCAAGTCCCAAGTGACAAAACCAGCTTGCATGTGCACAAGTCCGCATGGCTGTGTGCAGGCGTCTATCTGGGAGTGTACAAAAGAGAATCTGGCTAAACATACCCTTGGTAACCTCGCAGGTTTTTTTCTAGGCCTGGGACCCTGGCTTTCAGTTTTAGAGAGTAAGAAGGGGTCAGATGGTAAAACTCAACCTCAATTCAAGTGTGCAAGATACAGATAGAGAGACCTTCACACCCAGGAATATCATCAGGCTGTGTGGCACTGGGCACCAGAGCCAGCAGGAGAGGCCACTGCTCCTTTGCTACCTAATCAAACCTCCTGGCATTGACAGAGGTGAATTGGGGGTGGAGAGATCTGCCTCACCATTATCTCTGCTCTCCTGGCACCTTCTCCTCCCTCCCCTCCTCCCTCTCTCCCTTCTTCTCTCTCCCTCCCTCCATCCCAGCTTTGCTCCCGCCTATGAAAAATCAGCAAATAAAAAGTTACATTAACCCCACCCTGACCTCGCCGACATAATACACTGCAGGCTGATGCGCTGCCTTTGGAGGCTCGCTGAGAACCTGTCACTCTCCAATGTCCCGAGCACAGCCTGGGGAGCATTTACCAGATAATTAATATATTAAATGCATGAAAAATAGTTACACAGACTTCCCCTCCCTGCCCAGAGAAGGGGGGTGGGATGCAAAAAAGACAGATTCAGGCTGTATACCATCAATATAAAAGCATCCCCCGAATAGCCGTCATAAAAACTGTTCATAATTTTATAGCTTCATTCCTGTTGGAGCACCATAAAGGCAAGTCACATTTTTTACACTCAGGATGCCCCATAAAAAAAAAAAAAAAAAAGGAGCGAACGAGAAAGCGAGAACTTGGCAGGAGGCGCCTTCACTCTCATCTGAGGGTGAGGGACAAGAAGGAGCCCACCACGCTGTCCTCTCTGCCCGAGCCCACCACGTTTGTCCTCTCTGCCCCTCCTTCCACCCTCTCCTTGGCCCAGCTGTGAATTCTGATGAGCCCATCAGAATAATTATTAATTGGATGACTTTATTACTTTTTATTTGGCCTTCTTTCTTTTTGCTGATTTCATGCTTGCCTTTTACGAGGCTGGAGGTGGCAGTACAGACGCAGAGTCTTAACCCCTTTACCTTTCTTCTGAGAGGCCGGGTGTGGGGAGTGTTATGACCAGGGTCTGGTTGCACCACCTGGGTCTGTGAGGGCTCAGGTGCAAAAAGGAGCAGGGGCCAGAAACATGTCTTTTGTGGGAGACATTAGGGCCCAAATCAGGTGGGTGGAGAGGAAGGAGGAAGGCCTGGGCACAGAGGCCCCTGCTCTCCTGGCCTTCAACTGACCTAGGATGAGCCCTCCCAGTCCCTGGAAGAGTCCCTGTTTGCACAGGCTCGCCCACGGGCCGTCCAGGATTGGGGGAGAGGGCATTTGAGACCAGATACTGACCTGCCCAGGAGGTGAGCAGGTCAGAACTCAAGAGGATTTCCTGTCCTGCTCAGACTTGCAGCGCCCAAAGACACGGCAGGAAGATGGCCCCTTCCCTGCAAAGTCCCCAAACACACGCATGATGTGGGCGTACACACACACCACTGTGCCCTCAGACAGCATGACCTGCTCCCTGTCGTGACCCCCCAAAGCAGCCTTAAACCCCATTTGCCCTCTCGGTGGGTCCCCGTGCAGCTGCAGCCTCTGCGCGTGCGGGAGACGCGAACTCGCACTCCCGACGCCTCTGGAAGGAGCTGCAGACGCATGGGGGAGACAGATCCTCGCGGAGAGACGCGCGAGGGAGACGACTCGCCGCCTCTCACACACCCCTCAAGCCCGGGGTCCGTGTGAACCTAGGGTCGCGCAGCTGAGCCGGGCGTTGGACGCCCGCCCAGCGCAGGGGAGTGGCCGAGGGCGCGCCCGCGGAGAGGCCGCTGGCCGTGGTGCTGAAAGGGGGCGCTTTCCAGGCATTGATAGAAAGGGGCCGGCCGGGCTTCCAACCAGGCCTGACCGGTCCGGTCCGGCTCGGCACTCTCAGCCTCCCGCGGCGTCCGTCTTTGATGGGTTTGAGTGGTTAATTTCTTCCCAGATAAGCTGAACAGTTTTTACCTCCCTTCCTTTTGAGGTTTCTGCACTTTGTCTGCCTTTGCTTGATCCAAGGTGCTACAGGGTGGATTCCATGTCTCTTCAATAAGACCAAGAGATCCGTCACTGCAGAAAAAGCCTCTCCGGATCACACTGGCACTCCCTGAGGCCAACGGTCTTTAACAGTGCCTTTAACAGTGGTCTGGGGCCTCTCTGAAGGCAGGCTCTGCCTCTCGTCAGATGTACCTTCCTTCGGCCATCATGTTACTCTCATCAGACTGAAATCCTACCAAGGCAGACTTTGTCTCCCCCATTAAACTGCAGTTTTCCTATGCCCAGGGTTATACATCCTTCACCATATTTTATGCTACTGTAGGACAAGAATTTGTTTCTACTATCAAAGTGGAAGGCCCCCCAGGACAAAGTCTTTCTCTTCCCTCAGACAGGGGTTTCCTCCAGGGTAAGGACTTGGTTTCCCCTCTCAGATTGGAAGCTGGATTTCTCTCATTAGACTAGAACGTCTCCCTGTACAGGGATCTAGAACTCTTTCATAAAACTAGAGCCCCTGCTCCTCAGGAAGGCACTACGCTCTCCCCACAAGCATACAAGCTCCTCAAGGACCGGGGTTCCACCAGACCAGCATCCTCTCTCAGATCAGGAGCTCAGCCTCTCCCTTATGACTGAGGTCCCTCAGAGCGGGAATATGACTCCTTTATGGGAGTCAGGGGCCCCTCAAGAGCAGAGATTCCCCCACTATACTGGAAGCCCCCACACATCAGGCTCCCCAGGGCAAATAATGTGTATCCTTTGTTCAACCCTGCACCCAAGAGAGGTGCTTTGTTCTTGCCTTGGTTGAGTCTGACTATACCATCTGTGAACTGGATAAAAGGGACTAACATTACCAGTCCCTTCCGTGGGCCAGCCACAGCCTCTGGCTCCTCATACCCATTATCTCATGGCCTCACCACCACCCTGCAAGGCAGATATCCTTATCCACTTCTGCACATAAGATGAGACTGACACACAGGACTGCCACTCCAACTCCCTCACTCCAGTCCTGGCCTCCCCTGTCTCTCCCCTCTCCCCTCTCCCACAGTTTCTGTCCGGCCTTGCTGGCCCAGTCCTATAAAAGCAGCCACGTGGGCCAACCCAGGGCCATAATCTCAGGGCTTGGAAGCAATCAGCGTTCAAGCAAAGAAGCAGCTGTACACCAAAGGACATTCTTCCCTCTCCTTGGGTATTCAGGACTACAGGCAGGGGGTGATGAGGGGTGGGCTTGCAGGAAATGAAGGAACTCCCATTCTCTCTAGAAGCCTCTGTTCAATTGGCAATTCTGCAGGCACTGGGAAAGGGGGAGGTGAATGGAAGAAAGGAAGGTCACTGGCATACTCTGTAAATCAGATTTTTAAAATTCTACTTTTTTCTTTTCTGTGTGTGTGCCAAATGAAAACTTAAGCTCTCCTCTTCTTCTTTCTCCTACCCAACATTGTATCTCAAAATGTTGGGGTGAGGGCAGCTATTACCATCTCTGTATTATACATTGTTTTCTCCATGTGTGCATGTGTGGGGTGCTTGCATGGACATGTGTTAAATAAAAACAGGTCCACCACCTCTTCCAGACCAGAACTAAAAGGGGGGGGCAGTAAACATCCTCCTCCCCCAAAAGGAAAAGCATCAACTAATTTGAAAAATATTTAAGAAACTCTGGGTCGTCATCCACTCGGTTCTCCCTGCTCCATAATTACACTGCAGTGCCTGATATTTTCATGGGACATTAAACCAGGAGTCAGGTGATGGGTTCCTTCCGTCTACGCCTATCCGTTAGCTGCCAGGCCCCTGCGGACCTTGACATTATTAATAGTCCTATTCATTAAGTATTACTCTTGTAGAATGAGTAGCATAATATTGGCCTGGAGATAGGAACAGGCAGAAGGAATAAGTCAAATTAATTTTCCAGAGCAAACGCCCCGGTTCTGTAAATGACATTCTGTACTGTTAGCATTTTAAATGTGGCACAAATGGCAGGAGACACAATTTGAAAGCAAAATACTAGAAGACATGGTTCAGGGTGGAACGCGGCAGCAGGGAAATCTAAGAGCGTCAGGGACCTGGGGGTGGGAGGGTCTGGCCTATGCTGTGACGGGGAGAGGAGAATTTTTTTTAATGGGCATTTATATTAAATGCAGTTGAGGGAGGAGGAAGGTAGAATAGGAGTAGGCTGTGGGTTCTCTGTGTGTGATGCTGTGTGAGTGTGTAGGGGGGTATCTGGTGGAACAGAAAGTAGGGATCCACCACAGTTTTCTTTCCACCCCCACTCCTTCAACAGGATGGTCTAGGGATGAAGTTGAGGGCTTTCTGCCACTTACTCTCCCACTGGGATGGTCTCCATCCTTTTGAAGTCTTTCTGACTAGGACTAGAGAAGGCTAACTCTTGCCTTCTTACCTAATGTGAAGTTTGGTCTTCAGGGTAGTTGAGGACACCTACTCAACCCTCTACCCATCTGTTCAACAATTCATGCCAATTCTGGGACAAAACTGGTGTTGAGTGTGG
This sequence comes from Loris lydekkerianus, assembly GCA_963574355.1. Taxonomy (NCBI): domain Eukaryota; kingdom Metazoa; phylum Chordata; class Mammalia; order Primates; family Lorisidae; genus Loris; species Loris lydekkerianus. The sequence goes on from CAUYPK010135967.1 coordinate 53,455, forward strand.
GGCACACACAGATTGGTTAGGCAAAAGCCCACACCCTCTGGAAGTTTAGAGTCTAGTGGTTAAGCCATTGGGAGTTCAAGTAATGGTGGTAGGGTAGTCATTGTCCAGAGGTTGGGAAGGCCACTCTCACACAGCCCTATATATCAGACATCTAAAAGTTCAGAAGCTAATCTGAGAAAACTGTGCCATCCTGAGGTCCGTATTCTTGCTGTTCTCCCCAAGACACAAGCTTGCCAAGAGTAGGGAAGAGCATTATGGATTGCAGCCCATGCCTTTGATCGTTTCTGGGTTGTATCACTGCATGCCAGTGGTTAAGCAAACTAGAAGCTAAGTTTGGAAATCAGATTAGCCTCAATAAAGTCAGCCTATGGGTATGTAAAAAGGGGAATGGCCACTCATGCACCCTATTTCCATGAGGAAACCAGAAATAAGACTCCTTTCTATTTAATATTCACCCGCCAGTGGACTTTTTTAGGTCTAGCCCCTGTCACCACCTACTTAGATATCCTCACCTGTTTCAGACATCCCAAGAGGACAGGCAGAACTTTCATCTTGGCAGCCAGCCTAGAAATGAGTGTATACATAACTGTGCTCCTATCCTCCTGACTGTCTCCTCATCCAAGCTTTGGAAGGCCTTTTCTTCTCTTCCACTTTGGAGAAAGCAATGTATGAACTTACCTGGATCCCGACTAGGACCCAAGGCCATTAAGGACTTGAGTGAACTAAATTTCTCAGATGTAGACCCTAGAATCCATTCTCAAGGGACTTAGAGTTGGACTGCAGATATAAATATGCAAACAACCGAATGCACTGCAGTCTATGATAAGGAGGCACATTTTAAGAGTTAAATCAACAATAGTTGTCACTTACACAGCAATTACTAAATGTCAGGCACTGTCTTAACTGCTTTTTACATATATTAACCAATTTAATCCTTACATCAGCCTTATGAGGTGAGTGTTGTTGTTACACCCCTTTTACAGATAAGAAAACAAAAGCACATAGGCTATTAATTAACTTGCCAAAAGTTATACCAGTAATAAGTGGCAGGTCCAGGATTTAAATCCAGGCCCCTTGGCTCCAGGGGCCATGCTCTTGAAATGCTTCACTATTTGAGGCAGACAGAAAGGTGGTCTAAAAGGTTCTTAGGATCAGAAAATCATATGTGTTGACATCTCAGGCAGAGCTGAGTGAACACATGAAGAATCTCTCTTCCCCAAGTTGAGAGAAGGAGAGGCTGTTTTGGTTCAGCCTGAGTCTGAGACAGATGGCTGCAAAGCCAGGAGGCTGACCCTTTATAGTCACTGGTTCTGACACTGCTTCTGCTTGTGCTAAGGGGGACAATGAGATGAGCACAGATTTGGGAATCAAAACTCTGGTCCACCCATGGATCTTGGAGAAGTCACAGCCTCTCTGAGCCTCAACTCTACATCTGCGAAATAAAGAACCTAAACCAGGTGTTTTCCAGAGGTCGCCCAGCTCTGACATTCTACTGAACTGATTCTTAACTTTGGATGGACATTGGGCCCACCTGGGTAGCTTTTTAAACATATCAGCAACTGGACTACACCCCCAGGAGAATTGAATTAGAATCTCCTGCAGGTATAATATAAACACTAGCATGTAAAAAATCTACCTAAGGTATTCTAGAGTGAATTCATGGTCTATGGTATGCAAGTGTATGAAGAACGAAGGCTGTTCTCATCGTAGCCTACACAGTGTTCTTAGAAACTGGTGACCAGGGCCATGTTGGGAGTGGGGAGGAATGGTTTATAGGTAAAGAGACCAGTTCAGGGCACTCAAGAATCCCAAAGTAGACCTAGGATTTACAGAAAAGCAGTGTCTCAGAAAAGACTAATTAGAATCGAACCACATATCTTTGGGCAGGTGCTCAAGCTGGGAACCACATGAGGCCTCTGGGGACGATAGGTATGGCTGACCCTTCTCACTCCTGGCATTCCAGACCCTCAATGCCTACCATCTCCCCACATTTTTGGAGATGTCTTGCCCCATAACTTTTTCTAAGAGAATTGGGAGTCCAGACTCCCTCCTGATCTCACTGGAGCACTATCTTTTGGGGAGCAGCCTAAGGAAAGATTTCTTCCATCCAATACCAAAGGAGGAATTACATCTTCCCCCCCACAGAATAAATATATTTAGCACTGCCTCTGCCTTTTTTCCCCCAATTTAGTATTGTTTAATATGCATTTAATCAGGCCATTCGGTATTACAGCGGCTATGTAGCGTGACTCCCCCATGGGCACGGGGGGAGGGCGTTATAGGCCATTAGGCTAAAGTAATATGTATGAGGAGTCACTTTTCCCCAGGGCGCAGTAACTATTTTTGCTCCCCAGTCGTCCCCATTAAATCATTAAACCTCATGACTATACTTTCTGAACTCTACCATGATCTTTAAAAAGCCAAGCATTAAAGGGCAGCTGTCACCCTCCACCGCCCAGGCCTCTGCCACTTTATGTATTCACAGCATTAAGTTCTTTGTCAGTCTATACATCATTGGGGGTGGGGATGGAGTTACAGCCCAAGAGTAGTAAGCATCCGGTCCCCTAGCCCCCTGCTTTCCCCTGAGGAGGGCTCAAAAAGTTTGGCGACGCCACCACCCCCCAGGCAGGTTGGCAGTTTATGCGGAGTGGGATTGGCTGGGAACTGTCCGTGGTGCTGAAGATCTGTCGCGCAGACGAACATTATCGTCTCACCCCCCCTTTAACCTCCTACATTTGACTTTCTCAACTAGCAAGAGTCATTTCATAACCAAATCGTTCCGTAAAGCCCCCATGTATTTTTTTCCCTCTATAGCAAGTATGATACTGTCCAAGGAAAGTTGTGGGGTAGTAAAAAGATCTGTGGATTAGGTTTCTGAAAGCTGCGGGCACAATTTGGAAAAGTCTGGGAGTCAATTTCTTCATTGGTAAACGGTGCTGATAATACCAGGCACACAGGATTGATGGGATTAAGTGATACTGTGTTAAAGATATTTCCAAACCACAAACACTGCACATATAATACATATTATCCTAGACAAGGTAGAATGAGGGGAAAAAAATACAGATCAAGGGTTGATGAGAAATATTGACAATAATTTTGTTTTATTATTTGGTAAATATTTCATTATATCATACTATTTATTATTGTTCTTGATAGGTGTCACTCAAGAACAATTTCCCAAGAAATTCCTTCTTCTCTAGGAAATATCCTCCTACAGAAATGCAAAAGAGGACTACAATCAGTAGAAAGCGAGAGGTGGTGGGTTTTACTTCATTCTACCTCCTATGATTTGAAGTGAAGACAACCTTTGGGTTTCTTCTCCCTAGACCTGGTGAACCCCTCCCCCCCCCCCGCCCAATTCTCTTGTGCAATACTAAATCTAGTGCCCCAATCCTCACCCCTGACACACAGGTGCCCTTCTCACTCTGTATCCCCATACCTGCCTCACCATAAAAAGGCTGGGCAGGGAAGGGTTAAGCATCTCAGCAGCCCCAACAGGGTCCTCCTCACGGCTGGGAAACAATGGAGCCATCAGTCTATATTTGACCTTTGCCCCCACAGCGTTTATGACTTATTCCTCTCCTCCACTGCCTGCTGTGATTCAGCCTTCAATCTCCCACCCTCACCAGAGCAGAGCTGTGCCCTCCCCCAACACCCTCCCCAGCCTCTTTGGCCTCTTCCGTCCCCTTTTTCTCCTTCTCCCCTTCCTTACCTCTCCTGCATTCCTTTCTGTCTCACTTCTGTTCTCTTTTATTTTCCCTTTTACCTTACTCTGTCTTCATGCTCTTCACCCTAACGTCCATCTCTTTTTCTTTCTTTCTTTCTCTCTCTCCTTTCTTCTTCTTTTTCTTCTTCTTCTTTTTCTCCTTCTTCTTTTTCTACTTCTCCTCCTCCTCCTTCCTCCCTTTCTCCTCAGTTCCCTCCTCTGCTCCTTACCGTGCTAATTTAGCAGCACCAAATTTGGGTTAGAGCTCTTGGAAATCTCATCTCGCTCTCCTCTTTCCCTCCAGATCTCTGTGTGCTCATCCCCTATGCCCTGACACCACTGTGTCCAGAAGTGGTCAGGAGTTGGCATAATAAAGGGTAGAGAATGGGGGAGGTACTCCTTCCATTCACAGGATGGGAGCCCAGGGATGAGGTAATGTCACCCAGATCAGGGCAGAGACAAATGGAAGAGCTCATCAAAAAGGAGAAACTTGCATGTAGAAACAGAAAAAGAGCACACAGGTCTAGGTATCAGCAAAAACCAGACTCTAGTCTTAGCTCACCCACTAACTGAGTGACCCTGGACAAGTCATTCATTCTCTGTGCTTCTTCTTTCTGTCCCGCAACATATTAAAATAATGCCTGCCTTGACCTGGCCTGCAAAGTTGTCATAAGCATCAAGAAAGAGTGTGAAAGTGCATTGTAAACTGTAGAGGACTGTAGAAATATGGGCAGTTTTTGCTGCTTATTCTAGAGACTCATCTGGCTGCCCAAGCTCTACCCCAGCCCACCCATACCTCAGGATCAAGAAAGCAGTGATCTCACCCACATCTATAATACCTTACAGTTTAAAAAGCATATTGGGCTGGGAGTGGTGGCTCATGCCTATAAACCTAGCACTCTGGGAGGCTGAGGCAGGTGGATCAGGGTGAACAACAGCGAGACCCCCATCCCTATTAAAAATAGAAAAAATAGATGGGCATTGTGGCAGGTGCCTGTAGTCCCAGCTACTTGGGAGGCTGAGGTAGGAAGATCACTTGAGCCCAGGAATTTGAGGTTGCTGTGAGCTAGCCTGATGCCACCACATTCTAACCTGGGGCAACAGAGGAGACACTGTCTCAACAACAATAAAACACATTGACATCCTTTTTGCTTTTAACACTACCCTATAGATCATCAGCCCATTTCATAGATGTGGGCATTGAGGCTTCAGCAAGTTTTAAAGGACTTTCCCAGGGCCATAATGCTAGTAAGTAATACAGCCAGGTCTCAAGCCTAAGTTTGCAGCCTCCAAGTTCAATGTTCTTTCCACCATCCCTCATGGCTTCTCACTTGCCTTCAACTGTCCCAGGTGAGAGGGCACTTGTCTCACCAGCCCTTGTTCTGTCCTTGCACTGTCTGTTTACACGTTCATCTTCCTCCAGCAATGGTGTATTCCTTGAAGGGAGTAAACAAATCTGGTGGGCACTTAGCAAAATTGTTTGCCAAGTGAATAAATGAATGAATGGATGTCTCTTCCTGCCCCATAGCACAGTGCTGCCCCCAGGTGCAGCAGTGTGACATAGAAGGAGAATTACAACTTGGTCCTCTTCTCCCAGAACTGCAAAGAGCTGCTGCATAGCCACACAGTGGTCTCTGTTTTGTGGCATGAGAGTCTCTCCTGGGGAAGGGGTCCTGCCTACTCCCCCCATCACATGCACATTGCTGAGCCTCTACCCCCAGCTTGTGACGGCAGCCTCTGTAATGAATGACTCTGCAGTGGGGCCCAGAAAAAGGACAGGAGGGCACGAGACAAATCATAGCTGCCAGGCGCTAATCTTCCCCTGGGAAAGTCACCTCCACCCCCCTCATCCATCACTGGGCACTGGGCTGCCACCATACCACCCCACACACATACACACACCCGAGACAAGCACCCAGATCCCATGGATGTGCAGGTGCACAGAGAGGCAGGCTTCAGCACATGTGGGAGCATCTGCTCACAGGCAGAACCACCAAGGCACAAAGGGCTGCTGCCTCAGACCTCTCACCCAGAAAAAGTAAAGTCTGATGATTCAAAATAAATCCTCTCAGCCATTTATTTGTTGAATTGCCTACGAAATGTTTGTTGAACATCTATTTCAGGTAAAGCAATGTGGTGCAAAGGACACAGAGATGAACAGAGCAGAATCTAGTCCCGAAGAAGTCCCTGGCTCAGCCTGGGAAGACAGCTGGTCAGGGATCTACAGAGGAAGGCACACGAGCATGAGGGAGGAGGAAGGGGAGAGTCAAGGGAGGGCTCTCTTCCAGCTTGAAAGACATTCAAAGACAGCTTCACAAAGAAGGACCCCGAAGAAGGGTAGAGTTTGCAGAGACAGGAAGAAAGCAGCCTGTAGTAAGGGACAGATGTGCAAAAGCAAGAGTGTGGAAGGCATATGACAGAGGACAGTAAGTTGTGCAAGGAAGGGTGAGGTTGAGACCTGACCACTGAGTGCCAGGTTTAAAATGCCAGACCTTCCCCAAGACCCACACATTTTGCGCGCACGCAAACACACACACACACACACACACACACACACACACACACAGAGCCTCATGAAAGAGAGGAGCAGCTTCAACTCTCACCATAGATCAATTTCATGGAGATGTGTCCAGCCATGTGTACATCTTCTCCCACTGAAGACGCTATCAAGGCAGAGACCCATATCTATAACCTATGTCACTGTACTGCCATTCTGTGCATGCAGTCACCCTCCCAGCCAGCCTTCACTGAACAGAGTTCTGAAAGCTTTACATGCTTTATTTCCCACTAGAATGTAAGCCCCTTTGGGCATCAAATGTCTTACTCACTGCTGAATCACCAGAGCTCAGAACAGTGCTTGACACAGTAGGTGTTCATTAAGTTTTTGTTGAATGAATGATTGTCCTTGTTACCTCATTTACTAGGGTTGTTTTGCTATAAGATAGATGTAAATATTACCACCATTCCCTGCCACCCCACATCCTACATATGAGAAAATTCAGTCTTGGAGAGATTCAGTCATACGACGAGTCATGCAACTGGTCATTGCAACTAGTAAGTGGAGGATGCACCCCAGCTCTGTTACCAGAGTGCAAGCTCCCTGCCTACAATGTTAAGGAGCAACAGCCCGATGTCTGACTTTTGCTTCTCTGCAGTCATTATGCTTCCAGGAGGTATAACTTGAACTTTTTCAGAATCTGCATGATCACGAACTATCATAACAAGACACTAACATATACATTTCTACAATAATAGACACTCAGCCCACTTTAAGGATACACAATACAAACACCCCCACCCCACCCCCAATTTCCAAAATAGATAAATCTAGGAAGGCTCATTGGCTTTACAGAAAAATTATTTGCATTCTGAAAAAAATTAAAAAGGATTCATCCAAAGGGTCTTTTTGTTTGTTTGTTTGTTTGTTGAGACAGAGTCTCACCTCTGTTGCCCTGGGTAGAGTGTCCTGGCATCATAGCACACAGCAACCTCAAACTCCTGGGCTCAAGAGCACGCCTTGCCTCAGCCTCCTGAGTAGCTGGGACTACAGGCCACAACGCCTGGCCACTTGTTCTACTTTTAGTAGAAACAGAGTCTCACTCTTGCACGGGCTGGTCTCAAATTCCTGAGCTCAGGTGATCCAACCGCCTTGGCCTCCCAGAGTGCTGGGATTACAGGCATGAGCCTGGCCCATGCAAAGGTTTTTAAAGTTGCAGAACTTCTCCTGGCATTTGGTGTTTAACTTAAGGGGCACAGGCGAGGGTAGAGTGAGGGAACCACCATTTGTGGATCATCTTTTTATTTCATTTTATTTATTTTATTTATTTTTTTAAGACAGAGTCTCACTATGTCACCCTCCATAGAATGCCATGGTCACAGCTCACAGCAACCTGAAATACTTGGGCTTAAGTGATTCTCTTGCCTCAGCCTCCCGTGTATCTGGGACTACAGGCACCCGCCACAACACCCGGATATTTTTTTTTGTTGCAGTTGTCATTGTTGTTTAGCTGGCCCGGGTGAGTTTGAACCCGCCAGCCTCAGTGTATATGGCTGGTGCCATAACCTCTGTGCTACAGGCGCCGAGCCATGGATCATCTATTTTGTACCAAGTTCTTTTCTACTCTGTGGAGCAGACATTATTATCCCATTTTATAGATAAGGAAACAGAGTATCCAGTTCAACACATTTGCTCATTCAACACTATTTATCAAATCCTGCTCTTCGCTAAGAACAAAGGCAGGCCACAGGGAATTAGATATATTCCTGAAGGCTCTTACCTTCTCCCAGGGGAGATTTTGAGAGAATATCATATTATTAGTGCTATGAAGAAAATTAACAGGGTGATGAGAGAGGGCCTGAGTGTCTAATGCAGATCTGGAGGCATACGGGGACTCCTCCAGACCTTTAGCTAGAAACACACTTATTTGATCTCTGGCTCTCTAGCCCCAGTTCAAGGAAGGAAGGAAGGAAAGATGGAAAGAAGGATGGAGGTAAAGAAGGGAGGGAGGGAGAGAGGGAAGCATCCAACCTGCTCCTTTCACCATACTGCCTTGGCAGAAATCCAGGTGGGAAGAGTTGCCAGAGAAGCAAAATTCATTAGAAACCGTTGTCCATTACAGAGCCATCTGAAGTTAGCTCTGAAGCTCTGGCACTAATTTTCTGAGAAGACAGGACTTTGATACGTGATATGTCAACTCAGGCAGTTTGGTGGGTAAACGGGGGCCGAACAGGGGCTGTGAGTGGACAGAGGCTGCAGGCTGAGCAAAGTGAGGATCAGGGTAGGGATAAGAGCCAGACCATCCTGGTTTCATTTCTGGCTCAGCTACTGAAGGACATGTAGCTTCAGATTCTACCATCTTTTTGTGCTTCAGTATCTTTATCTATAAAATGGGTGTCATGATGGTACCCACCTCGGAGGGTTGTGCAGAGGAATAAGTTAATCAATACCTGTGCAACCCTTCCTGATACATAGGAAGCAATAAAAAGGTGTTAGCATTTAGAGTGTGGAAGAGCCAAAGTAACTCTGAGGATGAAGATAAGAAAAGAAGATAGGAAGAACTAGAACAGAGAAAAACAGAGGAAAGAGAAGCCAAGTGGGAAAGTGAAAGTAAGTGTACACATAGTTACAAGGTTTCTATTCAACTTCCCTCAAAGCTTAATAGATTTCTAAATGGGCTTATTATCACCACCTATGAATTCTTTTAAAGGACCTAATTATAAAACACCAAACTAGCTAATTAGGTTTCCTGAGCTTGCCTTGACACAGGTGCAAACAGGCTCTCTGGATGGTAGCCCTGGCAAAGCCCGCAGAGCCAGCTCCGAATTGATGGGGGGTGGGACCTGCCTGTGGTCACACAATTATGTCTGTAATTGTAGGCCCCCTCCTGCTGCTACTGGGCTGCCAGAGATGCTGGCTGTCTGACTCCTCTCACCTGGAGGGTGGGAGCAGAGAACCTGCAGAACAGGGGCCACGGCCCCCAGAATCCAGCTCAGGAGGGGCTGCATCAGGCCCTTGGCCTTCCTCCATCCGTCTCTGGAATAGAAATGCCCAGAGACAGGGTCCACCAAGAGGCTGAGAAAATTCATGCGTCACATATATCATTGGGAGATGAGTGCACTTGGGGGCAGAAAAGTGATGAAGATGGCCATGGCCCTCCCCCACTGGATTAGAGGACCCTTCAGAGAGGGCGAGGGGCAGAGATCCTGGAGTCCTGAGATGGAGTCACATGAATCATTCTGGCTATCATGATTTCTAAAGTGTGTTCCCCCAACTAGGAGCATCACCATCACCTGGGAACTTGCTAGAAATGCAAATCATCAGACACCACCCAGGGGGGGACCTTGAGGTGATTCTAAGGCTCTAAAGGATCCCTTGAGGTGATTCTAAGGCTCTATCTAGTTTGAGAATGCTGCATTCCTGTATCCAGGAGGAGGCCATTAATCAATGCAGCTGCCAATGGTGGTGCTGCTGGCTGTGGGGGGTATGCGGAGGGGGCTGTTTCTTAAATTAAACTAAATGATGGCCATTAAGGGGGCATCCCCTGCACATAATTAATTCTCCTTTTGCTAAAAGGGGCTGGCAAGAACTGAACAGCTACTGATGATCACCACATGCCTCAGCCTCCCCTCGTTCCTCCACCACCCTCATCATTTCCAACATCCTTGTCTTTGGGGCCCAGCATGAAAGACTGATTCTCTTTCTACATGGAGAATCTCTTAATCTCACCCGACTCTGAGATTTGTGAGCTACCCAGCACTCACTTCTCCAAGCTCCGTATCACTGTCCCCTTCCCCGTGTCCATCACCCTACTTTCTGGCTTGGTCTCCACCTTCCCAAGTCTCCTTCCCAGTCTCCAGCTGTTCCTCGGCAGCTGTCCTAGACCCCATGTCATACCTCAAGCTATTGCAGTATTGAAGGTCTGGGGGAGAGATACTATATATGATTCCTCCAGAGGAATTCCTTCAAAGAATTTTCTTCCAGATACCAATGTGAAACCAGAATGCAAATCCAACCACCACCCTCAGATACCTCCCCAGCAGCCTAATTGTACCCCCTTCACACCTATCCCCCAAGGCAGGGGTCCTCATAGTCCATGATCATTGGTCACTCCAGCCCATATTCTATGGCTTTGCCTCCCATCCAGCTGCCTATCTCTGCTAGGCAGATTATATGGAATTTTCTGAGTGCTGTTTTACAATAATGGCATCACCTCCACAGCTGGCCACACATAGATCAAAGCCCCCACCGTCCAGCAAGACGCCAGCTGCCTCTTGGCTTTGACAACAGGAGTGCTCTTCCCTCTTAGACAACCACTTCCAAATAACTGGCATGAACATGTACATGTGCCTGTATGAGCTGCTCTGCGAAACTGAAACCCCATCTATTAAATCACTCCAAGGCCTTCTTGGCTAAAGAGTCACCTGAAACCTTTCAGAGCATAAGCCCAAGAAGAAAAACATATATCCTCTTGTTAAATAATATGAGTTATGGAAACACAATGTTTCCTTTTTTGCTTTGGCTGCTAGGAGGCTCAGAGCTCAGTTCTGCTTTTAATTGCATAAGCTTTCATCAGGCTGATTAAAAAAAAAAAAAAATAGATACCTTAGGAGCCAGACACAATGGCTCACACCTGTAATTCTAGCACTGCGGGAGGCCAAGGTGGGCGGATTGCTTAAGCTCATGAGTTCAAGACCAGCCTAAGTAACTCCCCCCCATCTCTACTAAAAATAGACAAATTAGCCAGGTATTGTGTTAGGTGCCTATAGTCCCAGTTACTTGGGAGGCTGAAGAAACAGGATTGCTTGAGCCCAAGAGACTGGGGTCGCTATGAGCTATGATGACACCACAGCACTCTACCCAGGGCAACAGAGTGAGACTCTGTCTCAAAAAAAAAACAAAAAAAAAACTATATATATATATATATATATATATATCTGTATAAATATATATACACAGATATCTTGGGGTTTTCCCCTTTTTATCCTTTTATTCATGATTATAGACAAGGGCTAGGGATCAGGAGAGGCTGAGGGGCAGGGTGAGAGCTCTGGGAACAGGGACAGGCATGCTCTGGTCACCTTGGTCTCTCCACAGACACTGGGGGTATGAAAGCAGGGAATGGGCAAGAGAACAGCCCTTACCAGCCAAAGAATCCTGGTCCGAAGCTGCCAGATGCAGATACTCACAGGTAGAAAGACCACTGATATGAGTCAGTGAGGGGAGACAGAGACAGTGGGAGAGAGAAAATAACACAGAGGCAATGTCAGGGTCCCCTCAGGGACCTCACTATCTTCTAGTTCCACCCACACATCCTCCAGCCTCTTCCGAGGGTTCTCCAGACTCCTGCTTTAGATTTAAGTCTCAGAGGACAGAAAAATGAGATAATCTAAGTTTCAGCTTCTTGGAAACAAATATGAGGTCATAGCCCATGCCAAGGCTCCACAATCCACTCCTGGCATAACTCATACAACAAGGACTTCCAGGCTGGGCCTGCACTCTATGTGGTTTCAGGCAAATCCCTGCTCTTCTCTGGGCCTTGGTGTTCTTCTTTATAAAATTGGGAGGTGGGGGCTACATCACTGTTTGCTTGTTTGTTTGTTTGTTTTAGAGAGAGTCTCACTTTGTCACCCTTGGTAGAGTGCCATGGCATCACAGCTCACAGCAACCGCCAGCTCTTGGGCTTAGACAATTCTCTTGTCTCAGCCTCCCGAGTAGCTGGGACTATAGGCGCCCAGCTATTTGTTGTTGTTGTTGTTGCAGTTTGGCCAAGGCTGGGTTTGAACCCGCCACCCACGGTATATAGGGCCTGCACCCTATGCACTGAGCCACAGGTACCGCCCCTGCATCAATGATTTTCAGAGAGCCCCAGAAATCCTGAAAGCTTCTTCAAGAGCCACTAAGGGAATGCAAGAAGGGTCCAGGGAACAGTTCTAATGACCCTCCTTCACCAGAGCATCTCCACTTTTATCAGCCTGACATACTAAATAAAATTAAAAATAAAAAAGTTGTGAAACCCCTGGAGTTAGAAACCCACATTCCAGGGAACCCACATCCCAGCCTTTCCAGCTCCAATTGACTAAGGCAAACCAAAGTCCTGGGCACTGACTCAGGTAGGCCAGGCCATCCTGCACCAGCTGCGTGACCCCAGGCAAGTCCACTCCCTTCCTTGCACCTGGTTCCCACACCTCTCAGATGTAGGTGAGGCCTCTATCTCTGAGGATCATGGTGAGGATTAACAAAAATGATACATGGGAAATACCTAGACAGCCCTTGTGACACAGTAGGGTTGGGGACAACTTTTCCTTCCAGCCTCTCTGGCGGATCCAGATGGACTCAACCAGGGCTCATTTCCCAGACCCAGAGATGTCTCTGGGTTGTACCAGTCCACCCCCTCTTTCCACCGATAAATCCTGGAGTCTAGGTGCTGGGCCAGGTTGAGAGCACTTCAACATACCTTTCACCGGCACCTGTTGTATGCCAGGTATCTTGACAATGACTAAAGACTCAGAGCCAGAACAAGAAAAGACCTTCGAAGCTCCATGGTGGTAGGGGAGACACATTTATAATGCATCCTTAAGAAGGAAATAGAAGGTTTTGGAGACAGACCTGTGTTCAAATTTTGTCTCTGCCACCCACTAGGTAGCCAGGTACCTTATGCAAAACACTTAATCCCTTTGCATCCCTTTATAAGGATGGAGAAAAAATAAGAACTTCAAAGGATGAGACTTATAGATAGATACTGTGGCTAAGTGCCTGGTACGCGGTAGAGTCTCCAAAGATGGTGTTATTGTTGTTGATATGGAGGCAGTGCATTCCTCTGTCCTTCAGAAGCCCACCTTGCCTCTGCAGGGTCAGAGTCTGAACAGTTTTGGCAGCCCTGGCCTTAGGGTTAACCAGATGATCCTTTAATACACAAAGAAACCCCAAACAGCTTAACCTCAGCCGAGGCACAGAGGGCCCAGCCGCCCTGCAAATGCTGGCCCCGGATTGCGTGCTCCATTATTGCTTCTGAAAATCCGTTAAAATTTCACACAATTTCCTGCACAGCAGTGCGCTTCATAATGCTGGGAGCCAAGCCGGCCCAGTAATTGGGACCAGAGTGGGGCAGAGTCCAAAGCAATTAATCCAGCCTCCTTCCTTGTTTGCACCAGGATAAGCCTGACGGGGTGGAGAGTAATTGGAAAGGAGCGGCCTCCATCCCCAACTCCAAATTAATATTTTCCTGCCCTGATTTAATTCCACCCGGGAACAGTGACACCGAGACATGCCGTGTCAAGTGCTAAGTAATCCGCCACGAGCCACCTGAGGAAGAGGAAAGAACTTTTCCTTTTCTTTGTGGTTGGCCGGGGGTGGAGGGAGGTGGCAGCTAACAAGACAGAGCCTCGGAAGCCGGAGGGCCTTCCAAGGACATCCATGGTCCAACCTCGTGCCGTGTCAGGACATGTCACCTGGAAGAGAAAAATTAGGGACTTGGGAAGGCAGACAGATCTGATTCTAATCCTGGCCTTGCCGCTTACAAAACGTATGACCTGGGACAAGTCATTCAACCCTGCTGAGGTTCAGTTTTCTCATCTGTAAAATGGATGAAAAGACAGAACCTCAGAAGCCGGAGGGGCTTCCAAGGACATCTGTCGTCCAACTTTGTGCCGTGGACCTACCATAGTGACTGTCATTAGAATTCATTACAACAAATATAGTAGGTGACTATAAAGGGTAGTAAAGGGTAGCTATTTTTCCTGTTATTTTAGGTTTTGCAACCAAGAGTTAAGCCTGATGCCAGGCTCTGAGAATCCATAGGTAAATAAAACACAGGCCCCAGCCTTTAAAAAGCTTGCACTCTAGTTCTACCTATCCAGGGCTGGTACACAGAAGGTGTTTAATATTTGCTAGCTCCCTGCCTTCCGCCTATAGCAAGTGATGATTTGACCTCCATTAATCACTTCCAATCACTTGATTGTCCCCTACCCCTTTTGTCATTGACGTGTTTGCCTGTGTGCAGGCCTCCTCTCTTGCTTCTAGCTGCCTTCCTGTAACCTCATCCCACAGGTTATAGCTTTGCTCTAGAGACAGCTGGAGAAAGCGGTCCAGATGCAGGAGTTAGGACTCAGGAATCTGCAGATTTCTGCTGAAGACCTCCCTGCCTTCCCACTCCTCCGGGCCCTGCCTTGGATGTCTAGACAGCCTTTTATTTAGGAGGAAGGAGGGGTCCCTACTGGATCTTCTCTCTCCCCAGGGGTTCAGACTTGTTGGGTAACCTGGAAAACAGGGGCGGGATTGAGCTCACCTACTCACAGTGGTATCCTGGAGTTTCTTTGCCTCCCAAATAAGCCTCTTCCATTGAATTCTTATCTTAGGTCTGCTTCTGGGGGACATCAAATTAAGACAACCAGGTATCCGTAAGCCCTGAGGGCTGAGTGGCCTGCTGGGGGATGCCCCTAACCAAAGGCAGCATCAAGGGACAGAGGAAGCCAAATGCCCACCACATGGTTGAGTTGTGCTAGCACCTTAAGGGTTTCGAGCCACTGGTAGAGAGAGGAAAGGTAGAGGTTACCCAGCAAGGACAGGCTTATTCATGAGCACAGAGACCCCCACCCCACCCCAGGACACTCAGGAGTACTTGAAGGCTACAAGGCAGCAGGAATCTCACAGAGGGCCACGAACCAGGGACATCTGGTTATTTACGGGGCCCTCTCCCCAGTGGGTGGAAAGAACACAAGTCGGGGGTAAGGGAGGAAGAAAGATGCCTCAGTGGGCTCTAACTCCCCCAAAGAAAACCATTCAAGCCAAAGCAGGGAGTTACCAGAAAAACCCCTATGTGTTCAACAAAACTGCAGGGAAACACTATGCAAATGTCAAACTGATGAGGAGAGGAGGGGGAGAGAGGGAGAGGAATAAACCAAACATTAAATCAAATCAGTAGGAGAATAATAGCTAAACTCCTTCTTACTTGTAGCACTCAATTCTGTAGTCGATATGGTCAGGAATGAATGAACGGCCTGCTCAGAGCCACATCTAAATTCAGTGTGTGTAGCAACCCAAACTCCACCTGGGGAATCAGCCCAGCCAGGAGCGATGATCCTGCCCCACCCATGTCTCCCTCACAGAGGCAAATGCCCAAGGGGCAGGGGACCAAACCCAGATGCTCCAGGGGCAGAGGGAGGAGCCTGCATAGGGGCTGGGTGACTGTGGCCCCTCTCCAAGTCCCAGGGTATCGATGTGGAGGGCCGCTGCAAAGGGATTCAGTGGTTGGCTACAGTGCAAAGATGGGAATGAAGCAGGTAGAATGAGGCCCTGGGGGAGCATGGCCAGGCCTACGATGTCCTCTCAGCTTTGTTTTGCTACACTGGGAATGCAACATGAGGGTTTTGTTTTGTTTAACAAATTGGTATTGGAGAGGAGGGAAAGATTGGAGGGATGTGATACAAGAAAGGAGAGGAGAGAAAAGACTTGTGGTGGTGTGATTAGTCTGGAGTGTGGAATGCAGTGTCATCTGCTTCCCATAAAAACATCAGTAAAATCCACACTGTTCCCCTCCACTTTGGGAGCTGGATATACACGTGGTGCATGGCTGTAGGACAGGCATTGGGGTGCAGCAGCACATTCAGGTCCCACATGCGCAGCCACAATGTGTAGAGATCCCCATCAGCCGCTCCCTGTCACTCCATTCCACAGCCACACAGAGGCACAGTGCCAAAGCTGGGAACAATCATGAATGTGACACGGTCCTGCCCTCTGTCAAAGACCAGAGGGGAAGACACAGGCAGCAAACAGGCCAGTTCAGACCGGGGGATAAATCTGTGTGCCAAGGCAGGTTCTAAGGCCAGAGGGCAAATGAGTCTTGCCTGAGCCCTGTCTGGGAGCCAGTGGGGCTGGCACTTTACCTTATCCCACTCACTCCTCAGAAACTCAGCTCAGAGAGACTAGGGAACTAACTGGCTCGGCGTCATACAGCTGAGGAGGGGTAGAGCTGGCTGGGAACCCACATCTGTAGCTTTAGAAACCAGCATTGCTCACCCCTCACCTGGTTGAAACTTCAGCCCTGCTCCTATAGACATGGGGATGCTGGCAGGGTTGGGGAGGCACTCTTTCCCTTCACTTAGGCAGCCTCAGTGCTACACTACTGTCCCCACACTCCGCAACAGGTGAAGGAACCCAGATCCCCAGCCTTGAGCTTTATCGCAACTGTCTCCAAAGTTCCAGACATGACTTAGAGCCAGAAGTGCCTCACCCACCCTACCCTCACCCTGTCCACTGCCCTGCCCCTAACTTCAGGGAATTCAGTGAATGACTATGGCTTTGATCTACCCAGAATTCATCTTTTGAACCTGTATCTCAAATTTCCTTCAGAGACTACCTCTCTCTCCTACTATCATCCAGGTGGTTCTGTAGAAGCAGAGCCCATTCCCTGGACAAGGGTGGCCATGGACTTGAAATTCTTCTTCTACCCCTGGCTATAGTGATTGGTTCATGGATGATCACGTGACCTAAGCTGGGCCAATGAAGTTCAGTCTTGGGAATTGCTTCATTTCTCCAGGTTGTTGAGCCATTAGGATGTGGGCCTACTGCTGCTGGCAGCCATCTTGTCACCATGAGGAAAGATCACGCCTAAGAAAGGAATCAGCCTACAAAAGGACAAGAAGAGCAGAGAGATGAAGACAGATCTCAGATAACATTGCCTAAACTTCCAAATCACACTGCAACTGAAGTTTCCCTCGGCCCCTCCAATACTCAATATTTTTGATGAAGTCAGTTTGAGTTTGGATTTCTTTCAGCCTCTTTCCACAAACTGAAGAGCTAGGACTGATATAGGAATCAACATCTTGTGGAAATTGTGCCAGTGTGTTAATCTCTTCCCGCTCTAATCCCCTAAAGGTATCTGATATGATTGAGTCCAAATTCATCTTCAATTCTTCCAAATGGAAGAAATTGAGTCCCAGAAAAAAGCCAGCTTGAGGAAGAAGTGAGATTCAAACTTCAAACCTTATGACTTTTACTTCTGTGTTAGTTCTGGAATATGATGTGACCCGTTTTGTCCAGTTCTGAAAAGATTTATATGCAGAGTATGAGAGAGAGAGTGTGTGTGTGTGTGTGTGTGTGTGTGTGTGTGTGTGTGAGTGTGAGTCCCCCAAAAGATACTGAGATCCTCAAGGGCCAGACTTGTGCCACTGACATCCTCAACATCTCCCATGTTAGTGCAGTGAGTTCCCCAACAAGTGATCCCTAGATATCAAGTATAACTAGTCTCCTTGAGGGAGCCACCCTGGCATGTCCAGACCTAGGCAGTAATGTGGCTCTGGGACTACCAGGCTATGTGTCCAGGGGAAGAGCTCAACCTCTCTGAGACTCAAGCTGATGTGAAGTTGAACATGGTGAAAACCGTATTAGCAAAAGAGGTGACTGGCATGGGTTATCACTCATGAAAAAGAGACTCTCTCAAAAGAAAGCTATAGAATGCATTCTACTTTAAGAAAATCCAATATACAAACTCTAAATGTGCCCTCTGAATTGGGAGGATAATGGTCAGTCTTACAAAAGAATTCTAATTACTACAACAGTTCTGCTGTGGGCCAGGGTTTGTGTTTCAGGCCTCCGTGGCTGGGAGGAAGGAAAAAGAGGTGCTTAGAGCCACGCCCACGAACACCCTGTGAGCAAGGCCAGGGTCTCAGAGGAGGTAAAGGAAGAAGTCAATGACAACTGTCATGGAGGCACATGAAGTGGCTGCATCTATATAAAATAGCAGGACGAGACCTTGGCCCCACCTCCTATGGCAGCTGGCCCCCAATCCCCAGCCCAGGAGGGTATGGCAGTGTATTACAATACCCACCCACCCCTGTAAGGGCCTCACCCTGGTGCCCATCCTCCAGAGAAATGCACTTCCCATCCCACTGATGTGGGACCTGAGGATATGACTCCTTTTGGCAGACGGAGTGGGAACATAAGTGACATATGCCATGTCCAAGCAAAGACCTTCAGAGTATTTCCACCATCTTTCTTGCTCTTTCCCTCTGCCATCAGAATAACATGGTTCATATTGGGACTGCTTTTTTAGCTCGAACCCCAGAATGAAGATAAATGAAAAAGAGCCACAAATGACCCACAGTATATATGAATGATGAGCAAAAAAATTAATTTCTGTTGTTAGAAGCCACTGAGACTTGGGGATTGTTTATTACTATACCATAAACTAGTAAAAGCTGACTACTACAGAGGAAAATGTTCACAGCCTTAAGACCACCTGTGACAACCTAATGGTATAAGTGGCTTTGACATGTCTCTTCAGATTAGTGGGTACAGTGCATTAATGGGTACATGCACAGGAGTTACATGGGTAACATTAAAGGGTAGACTCCCAGATCCCCTCCCGAGATTTAAAACTAGTCCATCAAAGGAGGAGCCCAGGAATTAGTACTTTTGACAAGCTCTGAAGATAATATTGGGACTATCTAGAGACCACACTTTGAGAAACCCTGATCTACTGAGTCCAAAATGATGTCCAGAGAGCCACAGCAATATGCCAAATGTCACACAGCAAGATGCTAAATAAGAAACAAACTTTCAACTCTTTTTCTCTGAAGCACACTGTTCTCCCACAGAGAAACAGGGAGGAGGTGGAAGGGAAAAGAGAAACTCACAGGTTAAAAATGCAGCTAGCCTGGCATGGTGGCTCATACCTGTAATCCTAGCACTCAGGGAGGCCAAGGCAGGAGGCATTGCTTGAGCTCACAAGTTCAAGACCAGCCTGAGCAAGAGCAAGACCCCTCTCTCTAAAAAATAGCTGGGCATTGTGGCTGGTGCTTATAGTCCCAGCTACTGGGAGGCTGAGGCAAGTGAATTGCTTGAGCCCAGAAGTTTGGGGTTGCTATGAGCTGGGACACCAAGGTTCTCTACTCAGGGCAACAGAGTAAAACTCTGTCTCACAAAGAAGATAAAAGTGCAGCTCCAGAGAGAAACCAGTGGAGGCTAAGGAATTCTCATTGAGCCTAGATGCAGGTTTGGAGCTGAGGAGGAGGCTGCCCAGCAGGGAGATGAATAGGTGACTCCTCGGGGCCTTCCCTGGAAAAGTAGGTGTGAGAAGGGCATCAGATTTCAGAGCAAGAGGCCAGAGGAAAGAAAAAAATATATATATATATCAGCTCAGTGCCTGTAGCTCAAGCGGCTAAGGTGCCAGCCACATACACCAGAGCTGGCGGCTTCAAATCCAGCCCGGGCCACCAAACAACAATGCCAACTACAACCAAAAAATAACCGGGCATTGTGGCAGGCACCTGAAGTCTCAGCTACTTGGGAGGCTGAGGCAAGAGAATCGCTTAAGCCCAGGAGTTGGAAGTTGCTGTGAGCTGTGATGCCACAGCACTCTACCAAGGGCGACAGCTTGAGGCTCTGTTTCAAAAAAAAAAAAAAGTATATATAATATATATATGTGTGTGTGTGTGTGTGTGTGTGTGTGTGTGTGTGAGGGAAAAAGTCCTCCAGCCCTGGTGAGCCCAAACATCCCCAGCATAGCTACAGGAGCCTCCCCAGCCCTCTTCGATTTTGATGTACAGTTTGAAACAAATCAATAGCGGTATAATAATACTCAGCACGCTGTGTAATTTTTATATCATTAGTTTTCATTTTCCGCTCCCCATGCATCAAAAAACTTACAATGGGCTCGTAAAGTTTATTTAGTATTCCATGAATTCCTAATCAGTTTCATTTCATAATGATTCAGGAGCCGCCCGCTGCCTAGGCCCCGTGTCAAAAAATCGATAAAACCAACACAGTTTTCCTGATGGCGGCTGCAAAAGGATCTATTGTAGGGGAATTATGATTTATGCCCTGGCCTGAACCACAAGCAGCAGCCTCCACCCGGCAGCTCCAGGCTGAGGTCTTCGCCAATAATGATTTATGCACCTTCTGATAGCCCCGCCCTGGCTCCCTCCCTGCCCCATCTGGCCTCTGACACTGGGGCACAGAGAGGGCCCAGCTGGGAGAAAGGAGGAAGGAGAAGGCACGGGGGCCACTCATCATCTGAGCACCCTGTGTGGGCCCAGCATCTGCCTCTAAGTCCACCCGCCTCCAGCAAGGCCTGAGCAGAGAAGTGAGGTATGTGGGAGCCCCACGTGGCCTACAGAGGGAACGGCACTGGGACAGGTGTGTATAGTTGGAGCAGGGGTAACCCTGGCTCTCCAGCTGTAACCCTTACCCCATCTAGACTCCACTCTGTCTCAAAGATGTGCTCGCAGCCCCCACCTCATACAGAGAGCAGTCATCTCCACCGATCCCCAGCCCTGTTCCAGAGGCTCTGAGAAAGCCGAATGGGAAAGGGGTGCCAAGGTCATGGTGGCCCAAAAGCCTTCCTTGGATCCCATGGAATGCAGACAGAGCAGGCTTCCAGGAATTCTGATGCTAGAAAGGAAGTTTCCAAGACTCCCAGGAGGGAATAGGAATGGGGCTTGAGTATCTCAGGCCCCTTCTCTTCTCCATGAGGTGGCTTGGCTTGGTTGTCAGAACACTTCACCCCCACTGAAGCCCCCATCTCCTTCCTCTACTGGTCAGTGACTAATAGTTCTGGGAGACATATTAATGGGATGGGTATTAAGTCCAACAATTGGTTTAATTAACAGCAACTAACCTAGCTGGGATAGAGAGATCTCAGGGTGACTTCATAGGGGAGGGGTGGCTCAGTGGGATGGGTAGCTGCTTGGGGCCACCAGCATGTGCAGCCCCACTCACTCCATCAGTGAGTTTCTTGGCCTCCACATAGTGTCTGAGGCAGGCTGGAGGGCTTCATTTATGCAGGTTGAGAGGAACAAAGATTCAGGGGCTTTAGGCCCCTGCAGGGTCTCTGTCCTGAGCCAAAGCTGGCACTCCAATCTTTGACTCAACTTGGAATAAGTGGGCTTGGCCATGCCCGTAGCTCAGTGGGTAAGGTGCTGGCCACATACACCCAGGCTGGCGGATTTAAACCGGCCCAGGCCTGCTACACAATAATGACAACTGCAACAACACAAGAAATAGCTGGGCGTTGTGGCGGGCTCCTATAGTTCCAGCTACTTGGGAGGCTGAGGCAAGAGAATCGCTTAAGCCCAAGAGTTTGAGGTTGCTGTGAGCTGTGATGCCATAGCACTCTACCCAGGGCAACAGCTTGAGACTCTGTCTCAAAAAAAAAAAAGGCGGTACCTGTAGCTCAGTGGGTAGGGTGCCAGCCACATACACCGAGGCTAGTGGGTTCAAACCCAGCCTGGGCCAGCTAAAACAACAATGATAGCTGCAACAACAACAACGACGACGACAACAACAACAAAAGAAATAGCCCGGCATTGTGGCAGGTGCCTGTAGTCCCCACTACTTGGGAAGCTGAGGCAAGAGAATCACTTGAGCCCGAAAGTTTGAGGTTGCTGTGAGCTATGACATCATAGCACTCTACCCAGGGCAAAGCTTGAGACTCTGTCTCAAAAAAAAAAAGAAAGAAAAGAAAAGAAAAGAAAAGAAAAAGAATAAGTGGGCTTCTTCCTCATACCTTCACTTGTTTTTTCATCCATTGACTCAGCACACATCTGGGTGACATATCACAGCCACTCACTTCACATGCTGCCCTGAGAACAGAAAGGACCGGCCCAGTTTCACGCACATGGGAAGCAGCAAAGCCAGGATCCCAACCCGTCCGACTGGCCCCATTGCACCCTCACAGACCCCCGCATGCTGGCCTGTGTCCCTCTCTCCAAGTCCTGTTCACCCTGCAGCTCACCCACACACAGCAGCAGCAGCGTGGAAAGAGCCCAGACTTCAGGGTCAGACCTGGATTCGAGTTCTGATTCCTTCCACACACCCACTGAGTGACCTTAGGCAATTTAATTAACCTTTCTGAGTCTGGCTTCTCTCACGTGTAAAATCGGAGTAATAATTTCTGCCCCACAGATGGTGATGAGTCAAAAGAACAGCATATATAAAATACCCACCACCAGGGGCCCCTAATAAATGCTTCCTACCCTCCCCCACTTCCCCACTGCCTCAAAGTATTACTTCTCCCCAGAGAGTCATGTGCTGGGACTGATGGGGGGCTGGATCTGTCTCCTCTGCTCCTGGACAATCAGGAAACCAAAAACCAACCAGAACTTAACATCAGTGAACTGAGGTTGAGCCACTGCTCCCTGCACCATGAAGGAGCCCAGCTATTCAGCCCCTGCCAGTGCCTCAGTTTCCCCATCTGTGAGACAGAGGGATGATTCCTTCCAAGACTGAAGCCTGGCAATTCACTGTCTCAGGAATTGTATCCTAGGAACCAGCAGCTCCTCCCAGGTCAGGAGGTGGCCAGGGGTTGGGGGGGGGGGGGCGAGGTGCAAGTACTTACTAGGGGGAGGTATGAGGGCCCCTGGCCTGGAGAAACCCACCTGCCCCTCTCCCTCCTCAAAAGGGACACAGAGGAGACTGGGGCTTCTCCCGATGGAGCAGAGTCCCAATTTTTCCCCCATAGAACGAGGACCCTAGAGCCCAGCCCACCACTCCAAAGACCCCAACCAGCCTTTATGGGCTTGGTGTGGGCTGCACCCTTGGGCCATCTCCTCCCCTCCCCACTCTGTCCTCCCCAGTGAGCTGTCCTGTCCGTCTGCCTCTTCCCCTCCACTACCTGATTCCCCACTGGGGAAAACAAACTCTTCTTTCTCCAGGCATGAAAAGTCCTAACACCTCCCCACTGACCGACAGGGCTAAAAGCCCCAGGACTTCAAGGGAATGACCTCTCTTCCCTGCTCCCTTTTCTGCTGCCAGGTCCCCACCCTTTGTCCCCTCAGTTGTTCTATCACCCCTGGGCCAGATGGCTGTCTCACGGAGTAGGTAACAAAATAGAGCAGGAGGCTGATCAGTGGCCAGCTTGGGCCCAGAGATGGAGTCCCACTGGCCAGCACTTCAGCGTGAGCACCAGTCCAGCTCTGGCTGCTGAAGGTTGGGGACCAGAAGCTCCAAGTCATCCTCCATCCCCTTCTGCAGACCCCCACAAATACACAGGGCTCCTCAGCATCAAGGCCAGCTCTGCATTGGCCCTCTGCCCCTGCCGTCCTCTCTATCTCTGTCCCTGAGCTCACCCTTCATTCTCCCAGGGCCCAGAGCCAGCCAGGTCAATGGAGCTGTGTCAAGGACTTGGTCTCAGCTGCTCTGGCCCCTTAGTAAAGGGAAAGGGTCCAGTTCAGACTTTCTAAGAACCAGCTGTTTCATCTGTGAAATGGGCTCAATGAGAGTTTACTTATCACAGGTAAGGGCCAGGGTTGGACATTGTGCTGTGGGAACTTAACTCCCTATTTAACTCTCTGATGTCAATCTCCAGGCCTGTGGGCTCCAGTAAGTCCTGGCAGTGACCCTACAACTTACAAAGCTCTCCAACTGGCAGAGTCACTGGCCATCAGAGACTCATTCAAGGGACAGAGGATCACAAAGAAAATAAGAAAATCAAGACAGGGCCCAAAAGGCATCTGTGTCTCATGGGAGTCAGGGGGTCACTGGGGCCAGAGGAACCCAAGTCTGGAGGTGGATTTAGCTACCTGCCAGTGGAAGGGCATTGGAAAAGTTTTAACCTCTAGGACTCTCAGCTGCTCGTTTGCAGGAGGGATGATTACCTTGAGCTCCCAGGAGTGCTCTGTGGCTTCAACAGCAAGTTGAGAAAGGGAGGCACAAGACATGGAGCTCTGGAGGGGAAGCAGGTGGGTTTGGGTGACCAGGAACAGCTGGATCACCGTCTTCCTGTGTCCTTTCAGCCAGTTACTGAGCCACTCAAAGCTATGTTGTCTGCATCTATACAGTGAGGCTGACTGTCACCTCTCTCTCACAGGGTGGGTGTGCAGGCTCCAGATGGTTGTGCATCATTTGGAACATCAAGCTGGCACCTGATAAGCACTACTTACAACTTTCAGGGCACCAGCACAGTGCCCAACACAAGAGAGGGGGTCAATAAATGGTTTTTTGATTTATCATGGGCATTGGTGGGGACAAGGATTATTATGGGGGACCCCATTAGGGAACCCACCTGAACAGAGAATGTGTCTACAACACATTTCTAGCCATTAATCATGTCCCCAGAGGTCAAGAAGTTGGGTCCCCGTTTGGCAATTGAAGAAATGGAGGCCTAGAGAGGTCTGGTGGATTTCTTTCCAGATCTCCCAGAAGGGGTGAGCCGGGACTAACACCAGACCATTCAGCATCACCCAGACAGGACTCCAGGCCCAGACGTGTGCTGCTTCTTCCCACCTTTTCAGATGATCCGGAATGATCCAGATAGTGATCACCACTTAACTGGGGGAGTCTATGTGCCACGTGCTTGGTGACATGCTGTGAAGTGTTTATCTCATTCAGTGTTCATACCACCTATGTAGCAGATTTTCCTCTCACTCTCACTTGACAGATAAGGAAACTGAGGCACAGGGAGTGAAGTGGCTTGGTCCAAAGTCACTCTGCTCGCTCGTGCTAGGGTTGGACTGTAAGCTCTGATATCCAGAGCATGTGCACTTGATCAGGAGTTACACCAGCAGAATCAGAGGAAGTTCATCCATCCAAATACAAGCTGGTGGGTCTCAACCTGATAGTCTCGCACCCTCCCCAGAGGACCAACCATCACCCCTTCTCAAGCTCAGGCTTATTATTTGTGAGGGGAACCTGGGCTCCTGAGCAGCTCCTGAGTGCTCCAGAGAAGAAGTCAGCACCGATTCCTATATCCTGTCACCCTGGGCAGTCAGGACCTACATTCTTTCCACAAGTCTAACCTAAATCCTTTAGCTTCAGGGGCAATCCTGGGCATCTCCTGCTTCCACCATCATTTCCACCCACCCCTAACCTGATGATAGCCTTTAGTTTAAAGTTTAAATGGAGCAAGAAGTGAGCCAGTGGCCCCACTGGGAGCAGGTTGGGCCCAAAGCCTGAACCACTCCCTTCCCTCAAGACCCCAAAGTATGGCCAGGCATGGTGGCTCACACCTATAATCCCAGCATTCTGGAAGTTTGAGGCAAGAGGATTCCTTGAGCTCAGGAGTTCAAGAACAGCCTGAGCAAGATTAAGACCCCCATCTCTACCAACAATAGAAAAATTAGCTGGGTGATGTGGTGGGCATCTGTAGTCCCAGCTACTCAGAAGGCTGAGGCAGAATGATTGCTTGCTATGAGCTAGACTGATGCCATAGCATCACCGCCTGGGAAACAGGTGAGACCGTCTCAAAAAAAAGACCCCACAGTAATGCCCAGGCTTGTAGTCACTGTACCTGGGCTCAAACCACATTCTGTCTGAATTCTTAGCCTATATGAAACCGAGTAAGAAAATTCCTTAACCTTCCTAAGCCTCAGTTTTCTCCTCTGTAAGATGGAACAAATTATCCTTACTGCCATGAGGGTTAGATGTCACCATGGGCTGGGAGGTCTGAGCACAGTACTCCTAGGGCACATGGTAAGCTCACAACAAATGCTGCCCTTCTCCTCCTCCCCCTCCTCCTCCTTCCAGGACTTAAGGCATTTCATCCCACATACCAAAAAAACCCTAAATCCAACTACCTTTGTATGTTAACTTCTTCCTCTTTCACACAGTCCTCCAATGATTGCTCCCTGCCAGGGAGGGCAAAGGCAGGGGTGTGGCAACCTCTCCTCTCCTTTTTCTCACCTTCTTTGCAGGCGTAGGTGGAGGCATTTGAGGGTAAAGTTGGTTCCAACAGAGTGGAAGCACAACCTTCAGGTGGGCTGTGTCTAAGGGTCAGAGGGTCCTCCCCCAAGGTACTCCAGCAGCCTGCCAGGGCCTGTGGTGGGGAGACACTGGTGTGTCACAGGTAAGAGGCAGTAGATCACTTGTTCCTCCACTTGATAGGTGAAAAAATAAAACCTAGCAAAGATGAGAGGCTCAACCGAGGACACACAGCTGAGAGGAGTCTAGACTGAGCTCAAACCACTAGCCTGCCTCAGTTAAAAGAGGTAAACAAATCTGTGTCCTGCTTCAGCATCAACTTCTTCACCCTCTAGGGATAAAGACCAACTCCTTGTCCTGCCAATCTGAGCCAACTGGCATCCAGAAAGTCAAGATTATCATCCTCAAATCCCCAAAACCCCAATCCAGCTGTGACTAAAATTGGCCCCCCAGGCCCACAGGATAGACCCTCCTGTAGGCCAGGTCGTAAAGCAGGCATCCTCAAACTTTTTAAACAGGGGGCCAATTCACTGTCCCTCAGACCATTGGAGGGCCAGACTGTAGTTAAAAAAAAAACAACTATGAACAAATTCCTATGCACACTGCACGTATCTTATTTTGAAGTAAAAAACAAAACAGGAACAAATACAATTCACACCGCTTCATGTGGCCCGCGGGCCGCAGTTTGAGGACACCTGTCCTAAAGGATAACACATTTGATTGCTATCGTGTCTGCACAGCTGCAGATCAAACTGCATTTCAGCAAGAGCCATTATGACAAAAGTCACAGTGGCTACCAAAATATTGACAAAACCAGCCCAGGAAGCATGCAGCCAGCTCAAAGTCTCAGACACAACAGTGAACTGCAGGCCCCCACCTCACAAACAGAAAAGTTAAGACTCAGAGAGGACGTGTTCAATAGCCCATGTGAACCTCCTCAGCCCAGCCCCAGCCCTGGAGATGCTGGTGGACTGAACGTGCATCAGTTATCTACTGCTGCACAACAAATTGCACCCCCTCAAACTTAGCACCTTAAAACAACAAACATTTGTTATCTCACATGGTTTTTGAGGGTCCAGAATGCAGGAGCAGCTTGGCCAGGTAGTCTTGACTTGGAATCTCTCATGAGGTTGGAGTTCAGATGTCAGCCAGGGCTGTGGTCATCCAAAGGTTTAATTGGCACTGAGCCCCTCCTTCTGAGATGACGCACTCATAAAGCTTCAGTTTCTTGCCGCACAGGCCTCTCCACTCAGCTGCTTGAGTGTCCTCACAATATGGCAGCTGGCTTCCCTCTGAGCAAGGGTTCCAAAAAGGTACAAAAAGAAATCCCCAGTACCTACTATGACCAAACCCCCTAAATCACATACTTCTGCTTTGTTTTGTAGAAGGAGCCCGTATTCTAGGGGAAGAGAATAAGACTCCATCTTTAGAAGGAAGGAATATTAAATGATTCATGGATATATTTTAAAACCATCTTAGGATATAAGGGGAGCCCAGGGCTTTGGGATTTTCTTGTACCCCCCTCCCAGGTGACCCCAATGTGCAGCCAGGGCTGAGACCCACAGAGTTGAAAAGTCACCCACTGGAGGGGCTTGAGGCTAGAGCAGCAGTTCTCAACCTGTGGGTCGTGACCCCTTTGGGGGTCAAACGACCCTTTCACAGGGGTCACCTAAAACCATCACACACACCCCGTACAAATACAGGTATATGAAAATAATTTTATGATTGGGGGTCACCACAACATGAGGAACTGTATTAAAGGGTCACGGCATTAGGAAGGTTGAGAACCACTGGGCTAGAGATTCAGTAGAACATGACTTCAGAGTAGCCGCAGCTCCCAAGTCGCCCTTCTCCAGAGAAGTACAGACAGGTGGCCTCAGACCAGCTGGGTACTCAGCTTTCATCTTTTCCTGACCTTTCCCAATCCCTTCCAGTTTACTTCCCCTGGAGGCTTTCTTAGAGACCCCCACCCATGGGCTCTAGGCCTGGCCCCAGCCCGGCATCACCCCTGGTGCTGACTGCTCCCGTGTCTGATTGCAGGTCTGTGCATGTGTGTAGGTGCCCAAGTGTGCACATGTGCGTGTGTATGTACCCACACGGGCGCATCTGCTCACAAGCCAGGACTCCTTGACAGGGTGGCCCCAGATGCCTTCTCTTCACTTCACCCCTCCCCTATCTTCCTCTCTCCCCTCCTCACATCTCTCTTTCCTTTCTTTACTGTTGACTCTTCCCCTTCTCTATCTGACTCAGGTCTCTCCCCTTTCTGATCCTGGGGTTTCACACCCTCACCCTGTGGGCCATAGGGAGGCCCAGCAGCCCACCTGTGAATATTCTGATGCTGTGACAAGGGCAGAAGCGCCTCAAGTGGCAGAGACTTCCCTGCCTGCTGACCCCCAGGAATTCCCCAGGCCCACCCTGCCTGGTCCTGCAGCTGCAGCCGCTCCTTGGGGTCGCCCTTTCATCACTGCATTTCCTTCCTTCATCACCCGCCTCTGCTCCGGGCCCCATACTCCTGAGAAGGAAAAGGCCAGAGGGGACATGGCCAAGGAGCCAGGAAAGGAGCCAGTGCCAGGGTAGCGTCCACTCCCACACCCCTCAGCTCACTGCCTCTCACCAGAGGGGAGGCCACATCCTCCTTCCTCCATATTCTCTCTCTGTTCTCTGTGTCTTTCTGTCTCTACCTCTAACTCTTCCCTTTGCTCTGGCCTTCTCTTGGAGAGGGGCAGGCCCTGGCCACAGCTCCAAATGCTCTGGAAATGAGAAGGCTGCCCCTCACGAGGAGAGTGGTTCTGCCCTAGTAATGAGGAGGAAAGAGAACTCTTCTCAGGAATTAATGAGACCACCAAGAACAAAAGAGGCGACCAGCAGAGGCCAGAGAGGCGGGGCCGCGCTAAGCCATCCCCGCAGAACCACACGCCAGCAATAATAGAGTGAGAAAAAATGGAGTCGAGATCCCTGTGGTAAAAACTATTAGAGGAGGCGAATTATAAAACTATTAACCAGAATGTAACTCCCAATTAAAAGATGATTTAACACTGGAACCTGATGGATGAATTTTGATTAAATGGAGAACTATTAGGAGCCCAGGGATAAGGCCGCTCCTGCCAGTTCTAAAAGTTAAAAGGCAGTTTGATATAAAAATTTATAAATTAAGGTTAATTACTTTAAATAACATGGCTGGAAGCAATGAAAGGAAATTTGTCAGAATCTCCAGAGTTTGGGGCAAGATAGATACAGATGTCCACGCTGGCCCCAGAGAAGCCAGAGGTCAGGGCAGGGGCAGTGAGACCAGCCAAAGGGCAGGGGACATCCACACTCGCCAAATCCCACCAAGAAGGGAGGGACTGGCTGAGGCACCAGAGTGGGGTGCCCCTGATGTTCCCCTATGGGGCTCCACAGAGAAAGTTCTCAGTCCATGTGACTAAAGGTTTACACAGCACTCAGCAGGGGTGGCAAACATGTCACTCTGCCTGAGTCTTGCCCTGGCTGAAGAGGAGCCAACAGCACCCCATGCCCACTCTGCTCCACACCTTCCACCCCACAGGCTTGATAAAGAGAGTCTGCAGAGGGAAGGGGAGATGGGCTACAGCTAGCCCCTGGGGCCACTCCCCTGCCCACCAGGGCTGAAGGTCTGTGCTGTAGGAGGCCCAGGCCCTGCACAAACTCAGGGCTTGTGAATCTTCTATATGAGATGCTCTGCCCTGGGCCATTCATTCCCCACCCCACACCCCACCTCTCTCCCAAGAGATTTTCCAGCATGTCAAGGGTGTAGCCCTGTGGCTTGCAGCAGATAAGGTACTCACAGGTACAGCCAGACCTGAGAGGGCCAGGAGAAATTAATACAAGGTTTAACCAGTGGTCAGGAGCATGGGCACTCAAGCCAAACTCCTGGGTTCAAGTTCCAGCTCCTACAATTACCAATTTACGTCTTCAAAATTTACCTCTCTGGGCCATGTTTCCTCACCTGTAAAAGGCAGATAATAACCTCTCCTTGCTGGACTGTTGGTGCAGATGAGAGCAAAGCCCTCACAAGTAGTATATGCTCAATAAACGCAGTAATTCTCATCTCATGTCCCCGGCATCTCATCTTAGGAAGAAATGCAGGGGTCTGGCAGATCTCACCAAGAGCCCCCTAACGCAGGCACTCAGCAAACGCTCTGCAGGCATCAGGTAAAAGTGCCTTATTTAATCCTCTCATCATCCTTTGAAGTCAGCCATGTAATAATTCTCATTTCACAAATAAAGAAACTGCACAGAGAGGTTTGGTCACAAGCCGCAGGCCTCACAGCTGGCAGTAGCCAGGCCAGAATTCAGGTCTCTCAGCTCCTGACCTCCTCTCCCACTGCCTCCAGGGTGCTGTCCTGAAGGCTTTCACGCTCCCTCCTGCTGGGCCTCTTACTATGAACCTCACGTGGTATAGGGAAGTGGAACCAAAAGGAAGGAAGAAAATAATAAAGGCAGTAGAGAGAGAGAAAAAATGAAAGAAGGGAGGGAGGTAGGAAAAAAGAGGGGCGAGAGAAAGAAAGG
Organism: Loris lydekkerianus; assembly: GCA_963574355.1. NCBI lineage: Eukaryota > Metazoa > Chordata > Mammalia > Primates > Lorisidae > Loris > Loris lydekkerianus. The sequence continues at coordinate 83,823 of CAUYPK010135967.1, forward strand.
AAAGAAACGAAGGAAGGGAGAGAGAAAGGGGATGGAGGAAAGGAGAAAGGAAGTGAGAGGAAAAGAGAGAGAGCTAGAAGAGAGGGAGGGGAGGAAGGAAGGAAGGGGGAAGAGGAAGTGAGGGCGGGAAGGAGGAAGAGAGAGAGGAAAAGAAAGAAAAAGGAAGGGAGGGAGGGACGGGAAGGAGGGAGGAAGGAAGGAAGAGAGAGAGGAAGAAAAGGCAAAGGCTTGTGGGATTTTTTTTTTTTTTAATAAATCTCTACAGTGCAGGACACAACTATACAACTACAACAGGGGACTTTACCTAACAAATGAAAACATCGTAACCTAATTGTTCACACCCTCGTATTCATCTGAAATAATAAAAATAAACAAATAAAGAGTGTTTGGGCCTGGGGTGACAGGAAGGTGCATAAGGGAGGTTTCAGGAGACTGAGATACCTTGCTTCTGATATGGGTGCGTTTACTTTCTAAAAATTCTGTTAGACTCTGTTAGACTCATGTGTGCTCTTTTTTGATGTAAAAGAATTAATTATAATAAGCAATTTTCAAATAAACATGGTATCAAGTGAATTTTATAGTATATAAATTATACCTCAATAAAGCTGTTTTTTTAAAAAAACTGAATATGGTACACCAAAAACACCCAATCCTTATGTTGCATTGCCCAGTAAGTTTGTAACATAAACTAGGCTTTATAAGACTCAAGAGAGGGCTCGGTACCTATAGCTCAGTGGCTAGGGCGTCAGCCACATGCACTGGAGCTGGCAGGTTCAAACCCAGCCTGGGCCTGCTTAACAACAGTGACAACTATAGCCAAAAAATAGCCGGATGTTATGGTAGGTGCCTATAGTCCCAACTACTTGGAAGGCTAAGGCAAGAGAATCGCTTAAGCCTGAGAGTTGGAGGTGCTGTGAGCTATGACGCCACAGTACTCTACCGAGGGTGACATAATGAGACTCTGTCTCTTAAAAAAAAAAAAAAAAAAAAGACTTGACCGAGGGCCAGAGTAGCCCTGGGATGAGGTCATCAGAGGTGGCTGCCCAGAAGTGAGATCTGAGGAGGAGCAGATGCAGGGGTACGGCTCCCCACAGGTCCCCAGCCAAATCACTTCCCTCCTCCAATCCTTTCTCACCTTCCTCAAGAACAAGGCTGGTCAGGAGATGGAGGGGAGGGCAAGTGGAGAGGCAATGAGGCTCACAGTCCCGCCAAGGCTTGTAGGTGACAACAGAGGTGCTCTAGTCACAAGGAACAGTGAGCCCTACAGGCCTGAAATGCCCTGAACTCAAGGGCACTTAGATCAGGGGAGAAGAAGAAGAAGAATATCCTGAAAAGCTCCAAAAATAACGTGGCCAGAAAAATAATACTGTAGCTGAGACAAAGTATATACAACGGCAGTGATGATCCCATTTGTGGCGTTACTGTTACGGCTGCTGTCCTCACATGCCTTGTCACCAGGAAAGCAGCAGGATGAACAGCATTCCTCCAAGTGACTTCCAAAGAACTCAATGAACTTTTTTTTACAGCAAAGGAGATTTGGTTGGTACTAACTCTGTACTTCTCTTAGAACTACCCAATGCACACTAGTATATTAAAGGCTCTGAGAAGTCCTGCTGCAAAGAATCTGTTTAACTTTGTTGATTATAGCCTCCGTAAGCAGATTTGACCATAGGGACTTTTTTTTTTTCACATAACACTTATTAACACCCCCAAGAATTGGGGCTTTGTGGCTCACACTTTGAGGAATGAGGAAAAATAGAGAGAGCATAAGTTTTAGGCTCAGACAGACTTGGCTTAATTTCAGCCTATTCCAGTGTGGTTTTGGGTGATTTGCTTAATCCCTCTGTGCCTCAACTTCCCCAGCTGTAAAATGGAGGAAATAATGCCTAGCTGGTAAATTGTGGTGAGATTTAAAACAAATGTGGCACGTTATAGGTACTCAACAAATATTTGTCCACCCATCTTACTGATGAACTAACTTGACAAGAACACATAAGCAGGAAATAACAGCCAGGGCTGGGGTTCAAATCTAGGTATTCTGTTTGGGGCAAGGGGCACCTCTGCTTAGTGTTAGCATGGGGCAAATTAGGTCTTTTTAGCAGAAGAGTCACCCTCTGAAGCAAGAAGAATTCAGGATTACTTCCTGATTGCTTAGCACAGCACAAGGCCAGGACCACCTGGGATTGGGTAATGAGTCCACCACTGAACTGCTTAAGAAACATCACTTTAACTGCTCTGGTTTCTGCATCTGTAAAGTGGGGATAAAAACAGTATCCTTTCCATGTAGTTGTTGAGAAGCCCAGAAATAAGTCGATGCAGGTAAAGCGCTCAGAATAGAGTCTGACCATTGGTAAGCCCTCAATGAATGTAAGCTCTTGTTTTCATTTCTGCTAATAGGCTTTGCTGGGCTCCTAGTCAGTTGATGGGAGACAGGTGCAGGAATTCTTTTCCCCAAGGGGATCCTGAAAATCAGGATGACAGCTTCTGTCTGCCAGGATCTTCTCTTCCGGCTCTGGCCCTCCACAGACCCCAGCCCTGCCTGAACCCCTCCGTATCCCTGTGGAAATCTCGCTGACGACATCTGTGCTGACAAGGCTGCCCACGCTGAGGGTGAGGCCCTGATGGGCTGGTCCTCACTGGCTTCATCTCACTAAAGAGCCACTGATTCCACCCTCCACCCCAGCTCACATACGAACAGTGGACTTAACCTCTCAAATCACTGTCACTTTTCTGGCACGCTCTGAGATGAACAAAATGGGCTCCTGCATCCACAAAGTGTCAATGGAGAAACTGAGGCACGTGGAGAAGTTAAGGGACTCCCCTACAGCCAAAGGGGGCTTAGAACCCAGATTTCCTGACAACTAAACCCAGATTTCCTGATAACTAAACCCAGGTTGCTTCTACTATATTATGTTAAGCTAAGCCCTACCTCTCCCCCCCGGGATGAAGTTCACTGATATGGTGAGCATCGAGGCTGTCCTGGGTCACAAAGGCCTCATGAGCTGTAATCCAATTGTCCCAGCCCACCCCACACTACCACCCCATTCCCTCCCTTTTCTGGCTTCACAGGAGGGCTTTCCCAGGCTAACAAATGGAACTGTCATCTGACCTCTAATGGCTACAGAGGCCTTGGCCTGGGCCACCTCTGACCCTGAGGACAGAGCTGAGCTGATACACTGATTTTCTAGACTAATGAGCCTCCTATATCTCCCATTACATGGAACTCAATGGCCATGGTGACCCTACCCTAAGAAATAGCTGTAGGGTTAGAGGTCCAAGTCCGGGCTAGATCTATCCCTGACCTTCTCTTCCTCCTCTTTTCTCTCAAGATTCCTAAATTCTCTAAGCTTAGTTTCTTCATCAGTTAAAATGGGATCCAAAGTTCTTGCTGTGTCACCAGGAGGACTAAAACAAAGCCTGTAAATGCAGCTCCTGGCCCCAGGGCAGGCATTCCTCAAATGCTAACATAGTCTGGGTGGCCCTATGGTCAGTCTCTCTATGGTGCTTCATTCAAAGAAAACATGGGCCTATCACCAAAACACACAGAAATGCCTTCCACACCTGACCAAAGTCTCAAGGGGCATTTACATTCCTAAGACAAAGTGAAACTTCTTAGCGTCCTTGCTCTCCATCTCCTGCTCCCTCCCACAGCACAGCCTGTGCCTCAGTCCCCCCACAGCCCTCACCACCCTCTGCCTCTCCAGGCACCTGCCACCCTGGCACTGCCTGCCACCCTGGCACTGCCGGCTGTCTTTTGTCCTTGTTCAGCCTTGCCACCCAGGAGGTAAATTCATCTGAGATCTGAGGGCTTCTGTCAGTTTGCCTCCTTTTCCTCCTGCCAGAACCACCAGGGCCCAAAAAGAACCAAACACAGAAACTGCCTTGGAGTGGGCAGTGTAAAAGCTGGAATCCCCAGATGTGAATTTTCTCTGGCTCTGTAATCGGCAGTTGTTATTATCAGGTACATATATCAACACGCAGCTACTGCTATCCACAATCTGCTCCTGGAGGGGCTTACAGCTGCGTTGAGGAAACAATCTGAAACAATTAGACAACCTGAGAGTCTGCACTGCATAGAACAGCCTTCTGGAGGAGTGGTCAGGGAAGGTGCTCCAGAGTGGAAAGACTCGAGCGGAGTCCAAAATAAATAAATAAAGGCTGAGTGTGCATTTAACTAAGGGACGAGCGAGGGCATTTGTGGAAGGGCACAGATAAGAAAGGACACCAAGAACTGACACATCTGGAGGAGAAATTGAAAGAGAAATGCAAGTTGAGGTCAGATCACATCAGGGCTTGAGAGCAGGCTGGGAGAGCTGGGGAGGTCCTGGGTCATGGGGAGCTGTGGAAGGTTTTGGAGCAGAGGAATAAAGCAGTCATTACTTTGTTAATGAGAGAGGATATCCGAGAAACATGAGGTCTAGGAGAACAGGTCTTCTCAAGGAGAGCACAAGGATACACATGCAGGGTCCTCTCCACGGTGACTCAGCTCTTGGGAATTTGTAAACTTAACTTCCTGAAACTTGGAAATTTCCAAGTTCTGTGAAATCCTATAGTTCTGTGGGGGTGGGAATAGCATCTCCCACTTGATCCAAACTGGCCAATGAGAAGGGCACCTGTGGGGTGGAGCTTTCTGACTGTCAATAAAAAGGGAAAGACCAAGGCAGTCGGGGAGCATGGCCATTTGGAATTCTTCTAGGCCGTAAGCTCCCAGCTGGTGAATAAAGCCCTTCCTCTTATAAATGTGGTGTTTGGGTGCTCTTTCTCTCCCTTGGGCCTTGTTTTCCTGCAATATTATAGGAGGCTAACTGGTGGCCAGAAGAAGAAGAGGAGTGGGGGCCACTGAGTAAGACTCCTTGACAGGCCAGAGGTACTAAAGGGTCCAAGTGTTGACAGGGACAGAGAAGGGGAAGGGAAGGGGAGACATGGTTCTAGGCAATGCTTGCCCCTCCCCACCTGTCTCTGTCAACCTCAGCAGCCCCTGCCTTTTCCAACTTTGACTGGCTAAATCCTTCAGACCTGTGTTTCCCCCCCCCCCCCATCCTTCCCTTGGGGGGTCCCAGATACCTGTCTGTGGCCTCACTCCTTGCCCACACACACCTCTACTTATTCTTCCCTGCCTTGAAAAAGCCAGAGAGTTTCTCCAAAGCTACAGGCTCCCAGACTGCGGGGGCTGTCCACCAGGTGCTGCCTTCCAGGTCACATGGGGAAGCTGAGCCCACCAAACTCACAGAGCCATAAAACCCATTTCCAAAAGTTCAGGGCTGACAGCTTGGGCTTCAGAGTCGGACTGCCTAGGTCTCAATCCTGACTCTGACACCTGCTACTTGTGTGACCTTGGACAAGTTAATTAACCTCCCGTACCCTCAGTTTCCCCATGTGTAAATGGATGATGGTGGTACCTACCTCAAAGGGCTATTGCGAGGACTGAAGGAGTTAATAAAGAGTAAAGCATTTAGCACAATGCCAGGCACATGATGACCACTCAATAAATGTGAGCTCCTTTTTATGCAGCAGGTCCCATTCCAGACACTAGGGAGGCATCACATATAAGGCAAGGTCCCTGCTTTTACAAAGCTAACAGGAGATGCACAGAAATAAAAGCCTTTCAATTTAGAGAAAAAGACAGAAGAAACAGAGATACCAACCCACCCTCAAGGAACCCCCAGTCCTCGGAGAGGAGTGGCCCACAGTGGTCAGAATCTGTCTTTCAAAAACTTAGAGTCTAATGGGAGAGACACAACTGTGCCCCAGCAGGAACTTGCAGCCTGTGAGGCAAGAGTAGACCTTGGCATATCAAGGTCTCTCCTTCTACGTTGCCCCTTTCTGTCTGACCACTTGGAGAATTCCTGTTCTAACATCACCTCCTTCAAGAAGACTTTCTTGATTCCCACCAGATAGAAGGGAGTCTCCCATCTCTGACAGTCCCAGAGCACTTGGCTCCCCCCTCAATCAGAGCACTTCCTTCTCTGCACTGAGGGAGCCTATGTGTGTTTCTAGCCCAGCTACCCCACAGACCCCACAATGTGAAGATGGAGACCAAGCCTGACTCTGTAGGGAGAGTCTGGCACCCAGCAGGTGCTTAGCAAGTGTGTGCCAGCTAAGTGACTGGGCTCGGCACCTGGCCACCAGCCACATACACTGAAGCTGGCAGGTTCGAATCCAGCCTGGGCCTGCCAAACAGCAATGACAATTACAACAAAAAAATAGCTAGGTGTTGTGATGGGTGCCTGTAGTTCCAGCTATTTGGGAGGCTGAGGCAAGAGAATCGCTTAAGCCCAAGTGTTGGAGATAGCTGTGAGCTGTGACACAACAGCACTCTATCCAGGGCAGCTTGAGACTCTGTCTCCAAAAAAGTAAAAATAAATAAATAAATCACTGGATGGATGGATGGACTGGCTGAGAATGAGAGATGAGCTGGAGACACTGGTCTGCCAGGGAAGATGGACACTGGATCAGGCCCTGTCTCTTCAACACAGAATAGGATGAGGATAAGCTCTACAGGGCCTCAGAGAGCAATGGGGATTCCAGAGAGCAGTGCTGCTGCCTGTCCATCCAAAGCCAGCCTTCCTTCTGTTACCCACCCTAAAGAATTGCAGTAGCAGCCTCCATCCTCCATCCTGTCTTCCCCACCTGGGCAGCATGCCCTGGAAAAGCACCACAAATATAACACGAATCTGCTACCAAACAAAAAAGTGAGAGCATGTAGCTAGAAAAATCACTAAGTGTGTCCCGAAGTTTTCTAGAAGTATGCTGGAGCCTCTATGCCCACCTCTAGGATGGTGTATGTGGCCAGTAGCAAAGGAGGCATTCAAAACATGTTGGACAAGTAAATGTCTGAGACACAGAGTACAGACAGCTAGCTGTGCTCCCTTCCTCCTAAAGGGAGCCCATGGAAGTGCATGGTCCATGTCCTGCCAGTTGCATGACCTTGGGCAAGACAGTTGTCCTCTTTGAGCCTCAGCTTCCTCATCTAGAAAATGGGTATGATAACGACTAGGCAAAAGACTACAATGAGAATAAAATATGAACTTGCATTTGGGAGAGGCTGCACAAACAAGGACTTAGACCATTTGAATTATCTCAATATTATTGTTATTAGAGCAGAAGAACAGAGACTCAAGGGTCCCCACCATCTGCTCTAAGCTGGATTGTCTGATCCAAAGTCCAACTGAGGCACAGAACCACTGTGGGGAGGAAAGGTGAAAGGTGGTATGTGTATATAGGTGCAGGTGCCTGTGTTTGTGTGCGTGCATGCATGTGTGTCCATGTGCACATCTGCATGTGTGTGCTTGTGGGTGTGTGCCTGTGTGAGTAGGTGTGTTTCTGTGTCTGCCCCGGGGTGGGGAGGGGGGGACAGAGGGAAGAAAAGGAGAATTGAGAAGAAGAAAAGTGCAGGGAAGAGGAGGACTGAGGTATTCCGTTACATGATCTAAATTCTAATCAAACATCATTTAAAGCGTGTTTTATTTCAGCCTCTGGAGAGCTGGTCCCTCCTGGCTGCTCACCATGGCAACGGGCCGCTCATTTCAGAAGTGTCATGCCACATTATCGTCCTGCCGCCTCACAAGCTCTCGCTGCCTGACAACTCCGCTCTGCCCCTTGCGACAACCATCCCCACTCCACCGGTTTATTTTTGGTGTCAGCCGCCCCCCCCCTTTCCCATTCCCTCCCCATCACCAGTGGATTGAAAGACAACCTCGGCCCTCCAGCTGGTGAGCATCGCAGCCTGTTTGGTGATAAGAGATAATTTGAGAAGATATTTGCTTACATGTGTATGAACAATTTGCTGCATTAAGACAATTCTGCCTGGTGCGTGAGGATGGGGAGGGGGTGGCCAGTGCTTCAGCTGATGACACCCCAGGATAGGGAGGGAGGTGGCACTCCTTACTTTTCCAGGTCCCTCCAGTCTCGTGATGGCCCTGTGATATTCTCATCTGGCTGCCTGCCTCAGCATCACCAGGAGAGGGCAGGCCTGCCTCTAACTCACTGTGTGACCTTGTGCAAGTCACTCCCCTTCTCTGTGCCTCCCTTTCCTTATCTATCAAAAGATGGGGTCAGGCTCAGTGCCTGTAGCTCAGTGGCTTGGGTGCCAACCACATACACTGGAGCTGGGGGGTTCAAATCCAGCCAGGCCTGACAAACAACAATGACAACTACAACCAAAAAATAGCCAGGCGTTGTGGCGGGCACCTGTAGTCCCAGCTATTTGGGAGGATGAGGCAAGAGAATCACTTAAGCCCAAGAGTTTGAGGTTGCTGTGAGCTATGAGGGAGCGACAAAATGAGGGACTAGCTGGAATCTGAGATTCCTGCCAAGTAAGAGGTTAGAATCAATGATTCTAACAAATGGGGGTAGCAGAACATGGAGGACTGAGAAGGAGGCTAGTCCCCTGGTCTTGTTACCACTGTGAAGACAGATGAAGGGAAATGAGGTTAGACTGATACAGCCCACCTCTATCCATGTGACTATTCCTGCTCAGAAATAGTGTGGGTGGGAGTCCTTCCCAATCCACTCTGGTGGAGGCTGGAAAAATCCCTGAGCCAGGATAGAACCGTACCCAGGAAGGGGTTTTCCAGGAGATCCTTCCTGGCTCTCTGCCTAGGCATGTCCATTCATCCAGGATGAGACATCGCTGAAGTCACCTGCTCCCCTTCTATCATGTTCACATGCACACATGCGCCCCCACATGCACCTCTCCTAGATCCTCTCCCAGGATGGAAAGGTTAATTCCGAAGAAGCTGGGAGGGAGGTGTGCTCTGAGACCCCAGGTAGGATCCTGGCTCTTGGAGCTGAGCATAGAGACAATGGGTTGAAAAGCAAGGTGGCCTCCACCCACTAAAAGCCAAGAATAATAATAGGAGCTACTGTCTGCTAACAGCTTCCAGGTGCCAGGCCCTGTGCTAAGAGTTGAAGCCTCCCCCCTAGATGCTGTGCCCTCCTGCCTCAGGCAGTAGGAAACAGGCCTGGGAGAGAGCCTCAGCTGAGGGAAGCCTGCACCTCCATTTCCTCATCTGTCAAATGGACTAAGAAAAGGCTTAGCACAGTTTGGGGCATATAGTGGGCATTTAATAAATGTCAGCTATTAGAACTTGTCACCGTAATTAAGATCTGAGGAACTAGGGCCTCTGTTCATTGGGCCTCACTCCCCTACCACCTCAGCCTGCTGTGCCCTGGTCCTCATGGTGAGCTGGCTTCCTCCCAGGGCCCTGTCCTAGGGAGGATGGACTCCTTGGGATGTCTACACCCGCCTCCCACCCCACTCGCCTCCTTTGGCCCCTCCAGGGGTGCTTCAGACCATGAAGTGTGATCTCTACCCAGCCCAGATCCCACCCTGAACTCCTCTGGGACCCTTAGAACCCAGGACACCATAGGTCACAGACTACAGAGAGACCCTCTTCTGTCTGCCTTTGCCTCCCACCTCCGCACGGTTGGGGTAACCCTCAGCCAAGAGCCTACAGAGCCCCTGAAACCATAAGGCTAGCTGAGAATTTAGCCCTCCCCTAACCTCACCAACCTCCCTCTGCCTCTGAAGGGTCCTACCCACACTCCTTAGGAGAATGGGCCCAGGGAAAACCACACTAGGGAGGTAGATGCCGGTTTCCTTTGCCATCAAACAGTGGGCAGGATCCTCCAGGCCTAGCAGGCCTCTCCCCTCCCCCAGAACACAGACAATGGAGGAGAGCGGCCCTAGGTTGCAGAAGAATCTCTATAGGGTCAAGGGAACCTGGGTGCAGTCCCAGCTCCGCCCCCTCTTAGCAATGCAGTCTTGGGCTACAGGCCTAGCTTCAATGTTCCTACCCATAAAATAGGGATAACAATACATACTTACGTATTACAACACAAGATTGCTGGTATGATTAGAGGTATACCTACACATAGTAGGTGCCCAGTGAAAAGCAGCCATTATGAATAATGACCAAAGATGTCCCAGCAGAGCCCGGGAGCTATTTCCCTTCCATCTGCTAAAGGCCTTCATGTAGAAGCCAGTGGCTGGAGGTTTCCCTGACCAGGACCTTGTATCCTGGGCCTCCCTACCATGCCTTGCTTTTCCACCCTGCTGGGGCCTGGAAGGTGACCCTGCCATGGTGTACCCCTACCCCTACTCCGCCAATGCTTACATGCCTACAGTTTGCATTTCTCCCTCCAACTCTTTCCTCAGCAAAATGAATGGAATTATTCATCTCAACATTCCACTCACATCTGCTTTATTCAGAACCGGGAAAGTTCAACGGCTCAGCCCCAAGTGGGAGGGGCAGGGGCCGGGAAGAAGGCTTGGCCCAAAGCAGGAGGGGTTATGAAAACACGCCCACGTTTCTGTATTTTTTAAATCCAAGACTTAAACACAAAAGCAGCGGGGTTCGCTGGATGCCAACATTTTCCACCCCAACCCTAAGCTGCTGGGGGTAATACAGCAATAGGGGGAAAAGGGACCTGTGTCCCCAGGCCTGTTCACCCCTTCCCAGTCGTTTGGCCTTCAGCAGGTCTTTACCTTCTGAGCCTCAGTTTGCAAATCTATACTGTGGGGACAAGCAGGCCTTGGCTCACAGGGCCTTGTGAGGAGTGAAGGGGATGACCTGGGTGAACTCAGGCAGGAACAGACCCACAGGGAGGAGGCACCTGCCGCCCACCCAGTCCTGATAAAACGTCCTCTTCTCCCAAAGTGCCAAGGCCTTTAAGCGCTGGATTCTCAATTTCTCTGCGGAAGAGCTTTGTGGGGAGACCAGTGCGGCAGGGGGGCCGAAGAAACAGTCCCCCAAAATGGAAGGGGTCTGGATCGCCACCCACCCCCATCAGCACAGCCCTCCGCGCGGCCAGCTCACCTGGGGGGAGGGGGCTGGGGCGGCCCCGAGGGAGCAGCACAGCCCCCGCCCCCACCAACCCGGGCCTTGGGGGAAGGGACAGGGCGGGCGCCTCTGGCTCACCTCCTGACGGTGAAATGTGGCCATTTACCTTCACGCTCCAATGCCAGCACCTAAATCACTGTCTCCGCGCCCGCGCTCAAGGTTGCTCCCGAGCCGCCGGCCGCCAACAAAGCCGCCGCCACCGGGGTTGCGGCCGACCCCCGCCCAGAGGACCCCAAGGCAGCCGAGGCCTCCGGGCTGGCCCGGCTGGCTCGGCTGCGCCCCGCCGCCTGCCTCGCTCCTCCCCCTTCCCCTTCTTTCATTCTCTCTCTGTTTTTTTTGTTTGTTTTTTTTTTGCCTCTCTCTCTTTTTTTTTTTGTCCCAAGTACTTATCTCAGGAATCAGGTGGCCACAGGCCTGGGCCCAAACTCACCAAAGCCTCAAGTTCGGGTTTCTATCCCAGGGAGAGAAGAAGCATTCATTATGCAACTTTAAAATTCGGGTCCCTCTGCTCAACAGTATGCCCGGAGTAAACTGCACAGGAGTAGTTTCCAGCCAGTAACTCCCTTGTGACTACCACTCATAATGCATCGTGTGTGTGTGTGTGTGTGTGTGTGTGTGTGTGTGTGTGAGAGAGAGAGAGAGAGAGAGAGAGAGACAGAGAGAGAGAGAGACAGAGAGAGAGAGAGAGACAGAGAGAGAGAGAGAGACAGAGAGAGAGAGAGACAGAGAGAGAGAGAGACAGAGAGAGAGAGAGAGAGAGAGAGAGAGAGAGAGAGAGCGCCCGCGCAGAGAAGGCAGGCAGTCGAAGTCGCCCTTCCCTCCCCATGACCCTGCTTTGGCGTCTCTTCCTGAGACCCTCCTCTCTTCCTTCAGCTCCTTCTCCCTCCTTGGTCTTTCTCCTTCCTCTCCCTGGGAGATGCCCCTTTATTACTCATTCAGAGAGGAAGACAAAGAGAAAAAAGAAGGGGGATCCAGGAGAAACCCCCAGACCCCGTCACATAGGCTTCTGGGGACTTCTTTGGAGAAAGGGGCCAGGATGAGGGCTGTTGGCATGGGGAGCAGAACCTGTGGAGGAGGAGGTCTCAGTCCCTCTGCCTGGCCTGAGGAGCTGCCACCTGCCAGCCGTGGTAGACAATTCACATAGGAGGGGAGAGGGAGGCACTGAACAGAGAGCCCCCAACACCATCCCTGATGCACCAGGTGGCTGAGCTCTGCCTTGGGGCTCCCAGCGCACTATTGGCAGTGTTTGCTTGCACTGCCTTGTGTCTCGTTCATCTGCACCTTTTTTCTGTCTCCTCTCTGTGGATTGTAGTTTTCCCCTCTGAGTGAGAGTACCCCTAGGGCAGAAACTACCGTTTTCTTCACCAGACTGCAGACTCTTCTGCAGCAGCGGTTATATTCCTCCCATCAGATTGGCTGCTCCCCAAAGCAGTGGTTGTGTCTTCCATTTGATAAAGCTTCCCATTGGCAGGGGAATTTGTCCTTCCCACCCTGTCAGACTGTGAAGTTCCCAGCATAGGGTTTGGAGCTTCTTCACAAGACTGGAAACTCCCCAAGGTCAAGGCTGTGTCTCCCAGATCAGAATGAGTACTCTCCCAGGTCAAGGGCTCTGTCTCTCCCCTCCAGATGAAGAGCTCCCCCAGGACACTGTGGACCATCCCACATATCTCTGTGACCTTGAACAAGTTGCATGACCTCTGGGGAGAACACTGCCACTAGTCAGCATCCTGGGAAAGTCCAATGAGACAGCATTTTGTAAAAGGCCCAGCCCAGGGCCTGGTATATAGTAGGTGTTCAATAAATTCTGGTCTCATTTCCTCCCCCTCATTAGACTGAGATGTAAATTGCAAGCCTGGTCTTCTAGCTTGGGCCAAGGAGACATAGAAGAAGCAGAGTTGGAAAGGAGTGCCCACAACACACACACACACACACACACACACTCCCATCAAGCAACTGGGTAGTAGCCTCCTTCGTTAGGGGATGGGGCGGTGGCAAGGAGTTAAATGTATTAAGCAATTTACAATTAATATAGAAGTCATTCCAGAGATAGCTACTAGAAAGAGTACAACAGGGCAATTAACCCACTAATACACTAGGCTATTACATCGCTATGTCTCTTATTTTAGCCCGAGGTGATTTGAAACGCATTGGATTAGAGGATATTACAGGAGATAGCATGAAAAATAGCTTAATGTAATGAGCCATCCCGTGATGTCTGCTATTAAAGATGATTTGCAGTTGAAAACTACAACATACAGTAGTTCAGCTATTTGAGGACTGAGGGGGTGGGGGTGGGGGTGGTACTGTTAACCCTTCCTTCTTTCCAGCTGCCCCATCCCCACCAAGTCCTCCACCACCTTCATGCCAAGATTATCAAGTGCATTTTATTAAGCAGCAATGGCTTCATTGGGAGATTGGAGATTGGGGCCCGAGGTTGATAAAGAACCAATAATCTGCTAATAACCTTTAAAAAATAGATTCCCCTAGGGAGCTGTACTAATGGGCTGAGGCTAGGGAGGGAGGCTGATTGGCAACTGGGCGGCTGATGTGGAAAAGGGTGTGGAATTAGGGTGGTGGGAAGACTTCTCTGGATAAGGGGAAGGTCAATGTGCTCCCCCAGATCCCCTAAGTGAGAAAGTGTGGGCTATGGTCTGCCACTTAAAAGGTATCCCTAAGTACATGTGTGAATAATTATAATACACAAATTTTTTTTCCTATTTTGCCAACCTTTATATGGTGCATTACAACTTTTAAAGGATATTTCACATGCATTAGCTCTCTGGACTATACAGGCATCCAGAGAGGTGGTTATTATTATACCTTCATTGTACAATAAGGCTTTTGAGCTCAGAGAAAGCAAGTAACTTACCCAAGGTTAATGCAGCCAGTTATGTGATAAAACAGAAATCAAAGAGTAGTTTTCTGATTTCAAAGCCTGTGCTTAATGCTATGCAATTCCAGCCTGTGACTGTGTTCTCTGCCTACCTCAAGGTCCCCAAGATCCACTCCTATGTTTTCTTCCAGGAGTTTTGTTTTACCTCTTACCTTTATGTCTGTTATCCATTGGAGTTAATTTCTGTGTATGGTCTGGGATGAGGTTAGATGTCTTTTTTTTATCATTTGGACTATGAATGTGTTTGCATGTCCATGTGTTTGCATAAATGTGTATGGTGTAGTGTACACACCCATGTGCTAGCTGCTACATAGAGAGGGGGACCTAATCTGGGAACACACATGCAGAGGCCATCGAAGGCAGACACACGCAGAGTCACACTAAAGGTGGCAGATACATCAGCACAAAGGACAAATGCGGGCAGGAGTGTGTGCGGGGGAAGGGGGCATGTGAGCACATGCCTGCTTTGGTGGGTGTACATATTTATGTCATAGCGTATGTGCCAATGTATGTTGACCTATGTGCGTGAGTGTGGATGTGTCCCTGAGCATGTGTCAGGCTTTGTGTGTGTTCACAGCTGTGGATGTCACCGGGCATCTATGTTTGTAGTCAGCATTTGCAAGCCCGTCATTGTAGCTGAGTCTGTGTGTATATGAGTGTGGTTGTTGGCATATGTGATTCTGTGCGCCTGTGCAACTTGTGTGCACATGTTGGTATACCAGTGTGTGCGTGTCACTGTGCCCATGTGTTGCTGTGTCCCTGCTTCCCCTGGTACTGCAGGGCCAGCCAGGAACAGGCCACACCCCCTCCCTGCTGTCTTTTATCATCATTTGCAGCGATAGGGAGCCCAGGAGGACGGTGATAAATAAGGGCCACTTAAAATACGAGACGACCACTCTGACTTTGGGGAATATTTCTTCTGTGGAGCAGCTGTGCCGCCTCTGTCCTTGTAGGAAGGGGTCCCAGGGGCCGCCAGCCCCTGCCCGGCTTCCTCAGGCTCCTTCTCCTCCTCCTTTTCCCCCTCCCCTGCCCCACCAGTTTGAGTCTCAAAGGCCTTAGGAGGCCTGAGAGGCAAGCAGAGGGGGGGACCTATCTAAAACCAATGGGACAGGGCACGACAAGAATGGACCTTTTCAGGGACTCTGTAGAAGATTGGCTGTGGTGGGGGAAGAGGCTATGAGCCAGGAAGAGGCTGAGCAGGGCCCAGAGGACACAGGGCCTCAGCCTTATCAGGCTCCCTTTCTAAGGTGAGGAATGGTACGGAACCTTGGTGAGCTGCGATTCATGGGAGACACACATAGACACATACAATCCAGCCACACAATTTTGAGTACCTGTTATGTGCCAAGTCCTAAAAGAAAGACACAAAAACACAGATCCCGTGTAGAGACAATAATGTATACACCTGCTACAGTCGATCACAAAGACACACACCAGCCCCCCAAAAGACTTGTATATAAGACTTGTAGCAATGAGTGCTAGGAAAAGGCAGAGAAAGAAGAGAAAGGAATTGAAGAGGGGAATACTAACATGTGGATTTTAAGGATACACAACTACCTCAGGGTAGATGTAGCCCCTCAGTGGGAGGGAGAAGAGGGGGAAGGGATGGAGGACTTCACTGTATGGGTGTGCAGGTTGTTCACTGCACAAGGACACAAGCAAGGGCTGAAGTCTAAGCTCTTTACTGGCCGAGTCATCCCTGGTATACCTACCAGGAGAAAGAAGGCTTTTTATCATCCACAGACAGCAACATGCACCAGCCACCCCCTGCACCCACAGGGCTGGGTCCTCCCAAAAGTGTCATCTTGTCCTAATTCTCACTGAGTTGGCTTATGAGCTACCCTGGGAGGGGCTCTTCAACTATGTCTGTAAGACATTGTTCCTTAGAAATAAAGAAAAGAAAGAGAAGAAAGGCAGTGGAAACTGAGACAGAGAAGGAGGAGGAAGAGAAGAGGAAGGGAAAGAAAGAGAAAGGAGAGGGGGAAGGGAGAGGCAGAGCCCAGAGAGGAGGGATGGGCAATCAAACCACAGAGACCTTTTCTAATCAAAGAACTTGTTACTGTCACTCTGCTGGTTGAGATGCCAGGACTGATCTGGACCCCACCAATGGGGAAGGGGGCAGGTGAATCAGGAGGAATAATCAATCTCTCTCTCTCTCTCTCTCTCTCTCTCACACACACACACAGATGCTCTACTTACACCCCATCCCCCAGTCCCATCCTGTCTCCCCCCTTGGCCCATCCAGGTGACCAGGGACCTGTCACGTCTCATTTCCTTCTCCCAGAACAAGTGATAGGAACTGGGAGAGAGGTGTGGGCCAGGGGACCACCTGAGCTGAGCTTTTCTCCTTCAATTTCCCTCCCAGGCTCCTCAACCATCAGCCAAGGGTGCTGTCACCCTCATCTCTCGTGACCCCTCAACACACACAATGCCATGTCACTGGCCATCAGGGGCTGCCCTGGGGGGAGGGAAGGCAGTGCTAAGGTGGCCTTCTTTCTTACTTGGGGCTTTTGACTCCCAAGATCCCCCAGGTGGGGGTCCCAGGACCCACTCATACCCATTCTCCCTGAGCTTTAGACCCTTGAGTACCTTCCCCGACCCAAGTCCTCTGCACACACGCAAGCCACTAGAACACCTTTCCAGCCTGGCCACCCTGTGGAAGGGGAGGGTGATGAGACCTAACATTTTCTGAGCTCCCCTGAACTCTGGCTGTATCATTTCAAGCTCACAAAAACCCCTTGAGATGAGTTTTAACTCAGAATCTTCAATAGACAGATGAGGAAATTTTGAGCCATAGATGGGAAAGCCTCATAGCTAATTATGAAGGCGAGGGAAAAAGAACCCCCAGCCTTTCAGCTTCAAATCCTGCTCTTTCTACTAGTTTCAGACTCTTTTCTTGAAATCTCACTCTGTCCAGCCCTTTCAATTTGAACCATGGGCATACTCTGTGCCGGGCACTGTGCTAAACAACATGTCACAGTACATCATTCAGCCCCACACTTGTCCATGAGTAGGATTCTATTATTATCTCCATTCCACATATGAGAACATTGAGGCTCAAAGGCATTGAGGGGCTTGCCCAAGGCTACACAGCCCAGGAACGGCACAGCCAGGACTCAAATTGGATCTCCTGCCTCCAAATTAAAGCATTTGCCCAACTTGATGATAACACAGATTCTGCCACTGTCACCTGCATCCAAGAACCGGCAACAGGACTGCCAGCCCAGGCCAGCGGAGAGAAAATAAAGGAGTTGAAGGCAGGGTGCCCAGACCCCAAGCAGACAAAGAGAAAGAAGGTATTGGGGTCAAGGACTGCACATTCTCTGTCTTCCCAGGAGCACTGGCCCCATTGTCCCCACAAGTGCCCTCAGATTGTCAGAGCCAGGGTCTCATCTGGCCCTCAGAATATATGGCTGGAGAATAATATGACGGTTAGGGGAGGAGGGGTGGGAGGCTGGAGCAGAGGGGCAAATGAAGAAGCCTCTGCACAGGCCCCAGAAGGAAACTTAATAGTCTGGGGGCTCCCTTGGGTCCTTCTCATTAAAAAAAAAAAAATCTCTATTTAAATGCAAATTGTGCTGGAGCTAAGATGGGTTGGCGGGAGGCAGAGAAGCATCTAGACACTGCTGATGGCATAGACTTAGCCACTGGACCCTGTTCCCCAATCTTGCCTTGTAATCTGGGACTCTGTGCCCAGAAGTTAGCTCCATCCTCAAAGAAAGCCCCCTTTAACCTTACTCCTCCCCACCTCTGTGCGTGTGCGTCTGTCTCTCTCTCTCACACACACACTCACACTCCCTCCAGCCTCTCTGCAGCAATGTGTCTCTGGTGAGATGGCAAGCTGCAAGCTTGGACTTCAGGTTCCCTCCTAGGGAAGGGCATAGTATCTGATGCCACACCCTTCCTCCAGGGACACCTCCCTCCAAGGAAACAGCTGAAGTTGGAAAAGGTGAGTGGAACCTGAAAATCTTGACCTTCCTCTCCCCAAACTAGAAAACCCTGGAGACATACACACATACACACACAGACAACAGTGGACAAACCAGCCCTTAAATCTAATTCTTGAGAGAAGTCAGGCTTCAGCAAGGAAAAACTGCCATCATCCCTTCATCCCCCCCAGGTCAGACTTCCAGTGTCACTGCAGGAAAAGCAGGCATGGGGTGGGTGGATGCAGGGTTGGCAGTGGAGACCCACACCTGTCCAGTGCCACCTCCCATGGAGGAGGAGATTCCTCTGTTTCCCCAGCCTCAAAGAATCCTCATCCTGAGCGCTCCTCTACCCCTCAACCCACCCCCACCCCACCTCTCCAAGCCCATTACCTACAGGGATAATTACGTGGGTAATTCGCTGGCCCTGGAGAGCTCTTCAGTGGCATTAACTCAGGATGAGGGAGAGAGGGGAGGGTTGTCCCTGGTTACCACCCTGCTCGCCCCACTCTCCCCTGCACTAGTGAGGGTGTTAATTTAAGGAGAATGGAGAATGAGATGCTACATCAGACCACCTAGGACACAAATACAAACACCTGTCTCAAAACTTTATTTTATACCAGGGGAAACTGAGTCAGGAGCCCTTTGCTAAGGAACAGATGATCCTGGGGCTAAGGATTCCAACATTCCTACTGGCTCTGCCACCTCTGCAAGCTCACTCCTCCTTCCTCTCCTCCCCTCTGCTGGCCCCAGGCTTTACTTGTCTCACCTGTGCTGCTCCAAGTTGGCTGGGATCAGCCATCTTTGCCATTGCATATGGAGATCCCCAGCGAGAGGATGCCCAAGATTTGGAGGAGGCACCCAGAAGGCCCCTTAAAGCTTCCCCACTAAACCCAAATTTCAGGCTTGTTGAGAAGAGGGCAGAGCCGCGGCTGCTGGCTACCCCACTGCCTGCTTTCCCACACTGTGGCCCACGCTGTGTTCTCCTCTGGACACTGTGAGGCTCTTCACACGGTGAGAACAGGCTTCTGGGATTGACAGGGGACACAGGAAGTATCAGGACCTGGAGGAGACAAAGCAGGGGCTAGAGGTGGGGAGGGAGGAGAGAGGTCCATCATGCCTCCTTCTGAGAAGCCCTGAGTGAGAAATAAGCAGATAATCAAGGAAAGAGAAAGCAGGACTCACAGAGAGGTGGTGCCCACAGACCCTCTCCCAAGGAAGAACTCTATTGTGACAGTGCTTTAAACAGGGAGGGCTGGGAGTGGTCTTAGGTCACACAGAGTCACAGCTAGGAGGAGAAGGCTGATACCTGATCTCCTGACTCTGAAGCTGCAGGCTGACTTCAACTTGAAACAAAGAGTCATACATAGAAAATCAGCCTGCCACACTCGTGTGTTGCAGGGTGCCTACGATGTGCATGAGTGTGCATGCATTTGTACACACAAGTGAGTGTGTGACTGTGGCAGTTTGTCAGGCTATAGTGATGCTTGTGGGTACGTGTATAGACATTTGTGCAAAAGGGTGGACACATGACACTGCCTGTGGGGCGCGTTGAGGAGGAGACCTCCGTGCCATGCCTGCAGGGTCCCTGTGGCCGGAGCATCTCCCAGAGCTGTCTCCAGTAGGCAGCGGAGCCAGCTGGGTCTGGGCAAACCCTTCTCCCCAAACATGCCCAGCCTCTGCCACTGACCAGAGGAGATGGTCCTGCTAAGGCAGGAAGCAAGTCCACCCACCCCCCCTTCTGTTACAAGCTCCTGATATGATAGAAACAATTAACTGGAAGAGACAGCTAATACCCAAAGGAAAACATTTCTTGATATGATATTACAATCTTGCCTCAAAAATGGGACTCCACCGTGAGGAAATACAGTTTATTATAAGACACATTTTCTTTAATTTAATTATATAAGCTTTGTTTTTTGTTGGT
The DNA here is from genome assembly GCA_963574355.1 of Loris lydekkerianus. NCBI lineage: Eukaryota > Metazoa > Chordata > Mammalia > Primates > Lorisidae > Loris > Loris lydekkerianus. The sequence continues at coordinate 103,413 of CAUYPK010135967.1, forward strand.
TTTTTTAAAGTGGTAGGGGAAGGGACTTAGATGTTTAACTCAATCTATTTCCCATGTCCCCACTAATCACCCAAGGCAAAGGGTTATAAATGGGAAGGTGACTGTGGAAGTTAGGGGAACAGGTGAGGTCCAAATCTAAATCAAGCCCCCCATAAAGCACTGTCACAGTCGAGGCAGCTTCAGGAAACAACAAGCAAAAGAACTGGGAGGGGAGACCACAGGCCAAGTCCATTGCCACCTTGGGAGACAGCAGGGGCAGGGTGGGGGCTCTGGCCTGCCTCAAGGGATCCATTCCACCCACGGAATCAGGCCATGGCACATTCATACTACCCTCTGCCTGACATGCATGTTCACACATGCATGCTCACAACCACCCACATTCACATCACACACACACACATCTACAGAAACTTACACACACACACACACACACACACCATGGAGTAGCCAGACAGGCCAGACACCTATGAGTCAGAACCCAATGTCTGGTCCCAGGAGAAGGCAAATGAAGTCTTCCACCTGACCATCCGCAGCCTGCTTGGCTTGGGTAAGTGGCTGACCTCCCCAGGGCCTCAACTTCCCCATCTTTTGGGGATGTGGATTAGATGGTTTCTAAGACACTTTCCAGCTTCAAATGCTTCTGCCTGAAATCACCATCCTCATTACATGCCTCCTTTCTCCTGCCTTTGCTCTGGCATCAGGCAGGCATGGGCTTCATTGGGCACTCATCACTCCCTAACTGTGTAACCAGGGCAAGTGACCCAGTCTCTCCATGCCACTGTTTCCCTATTTGTAAAATAGGGAGAACAGCCATGCCATTAGATACCAGCTAAACCCTCCACCCTGGTAAGCAGAAGATTCATGGCTTCCATCATACTTACAAGTCCACAGGAGGAATCATGAAAGACATGTTAATGCTTCTCCAGGATGAATTTAACCTGTGGGTTGGGATTTCCACAAATGCTACAGGAAGTAGAAAAATTAGTAAGGTACCCCTCTTTGGAGGTCCCATCTCCTCCTCAACCTACTGCCCAGCTGTGGCCTCTTCCACCCTCTGTTCCATTACCTTTGCCCCATGGCCAGTTCCATTCACCTCCTCCATTGTCCACCCCCTCCCCAAGTCTATGGACCAGGTCTGCCAACAGTAGGGAGTCCCAGGTTGGCCCAGAAACCCGAGTGCCCTTGTCTGCTGCCCAAAGTGCCTGGTGCTGCCCACATAGGGTGGCCCCAGGCAGCAGGGCAGCTCGAGCAGCAGCAAATCTCTGTACTTAGGTACTAATGCAGTAAGCCCTATCAAGACACAGTGAAACGGGGTGTAATTTTTGCAGAAAACAATGTGGGTGATGTATGCCCACGACTGGCACACAATAAAACTGTAGTGGAACGCAGAAAAAATGCACCCAGTCAATACAATAAAATCAGCACAAATACACTCGTGTAAAGCAAATAAATCTCCCAATCCAAATATTTTACAACACGCACACAAGGAGGAGGAGGTGGAGAAGTGTGTGTGTCTGCACAGTTCAAGTTTTTCCCAGAAATCTCTAGGGGAAATAAACAAAACGACCAGTGGGCCTCCCTACTCCCCAAATAAATAAATAAATAAATGTCAAGGACTTGGGGGCTGGTTTGCATTTCTGGCCTCAGACTTTGTCTGTCAGGCAACTGGGGGCTGGAGGCCCCCAAATTACCATTCATCTGGCCTTGTTGTGGAAATTTTCAAGGGATTTGCAGTAATTATATGACAAAATGCTTGCAAATCTCACTCATTGCTGAACAGAAACAGGCAGGTCAGGGATTGAACACTTTCAGCTGGGTAATTTGTAAATGTCAATCAGGCAAAGGGGGGGAGAGGGAGAGAGAGGAAGAGAAAGGGAGGGGGGTGTGGAAGCCCGGAAAACACTGTAGCAACCTTCCTGCAAGAGACTCCTTCATCCTCCCAGAACCCAGGAATGGAAAGAGTCGTGGGGGTGGGGGAGAGTGAGAGGAAGGGATGGGGAGGAGGGAAGAGAAGGAAGAAGAAAGGGATGGAGCCCAGAAACAGATTCAGAAAGGAGGGTAGGATAAGAAGGGAGGGGGCGGAGTTAGTGGATGGAGATGTGAAGAGAGTGAATCAGGAAAAACAGTTTAAATAAAACCAGGGGAGATTAAATTAACTGATACATACATTCCAAGAGGTAGGTCGTGGGAGCAGCAATAAATACCAGCTCCCTATCTCCTGTGCTCAAGACAGCGGGGAGAGCAAAGTAAAATTAAAAGATATAACAATAAAAATTACAAATGCATCTTGAGGGTCCTGCACTCAAGGTCTGTAATGGAGGCTGTGAGCAGAGTGAGCTCAAGGCACTTACACTCAGGCCAGGGGAGCTGAGCAGAGTAGGAGCCAGGGGGTGGTTTTATTTTGTTTGGCTGGTCATTCTGTGTCTCCTGTTTTACCCAACAGACTTGCAAAGCACCCACTGTGTGTATATAAGGGATTTCATGGGTAATGGTTACCACCATGAAAACTGACTTGGCACTCTTTTCTTTTCTGTTCTTTTTTTTTTTTTTTTTGAGATAGAGTCTCACTCTGTTGCCCTGGATTGAGTGCTGTGGCGTCATCATAGCTCACAGCAACTTCAATCTCCTGGACTCAAGAGATCCTCTTGCCTCAGTTTTTCTATTTTTAGTAGAGACAGGGTCTCGCTCTTGCTTAGGCCGGTCTCTTAAATCCTAAACTCAGGCAATCCACCCCCCCTTGGCCTCCCAGAGCGCTAAGATTACAGGACTGAGCCACCCACCTGGCCTGTCTTGGCACTTTATGGTGTTTTTCCTGGTCATCATCACCCCTTGAGGAGCTGGTTATATTTCACCCATTTGGCAAGTAAGGACCCCTAAGGCTTTTCAAAGGCTGTGATTTGGCTCAGGTGGCTCTCTACTTAACAGTAGAACAAGAATTTGAACCCAGGCCTCCTGACTCTTTCCCCTTTCCAGCACTGCCTTCCTGCAGTCTCATGTGAGAGATCAAACATACTTTCTAAGCACATACACACCACACCATTATCATACCACACAAGTGGCTAACCAGTTTGTGAATAAGCCAAGATAGCATTTTCTAAGCAGGAGTATTAAATTCTCCAGATTCCAAAGACCTTTTTTAGCACCACCCAAAAGTTACTTGACCCTGACCCCACCAACCATTTGCACACTAGCGGTTATACTTAACATCTGTAGATTAAGAAAATACCTAATGATCCAAAGCTGCGATAAATCTAGAAACATTTTTTAAAATTATTTTATTTATTATTTATTTGAGACAGAGTCTTGATCTGTCACCTAGGCTAGAGTGCAGTGACACAATCACCTCATACTTCTAGGCTCAAGCAAACTACCTTAGCCTCCCAAGGAGCTGGGATTGCAAGTGCACACCAGTATACCCAGCTATTTTTTTTTTTTTTTTCATTTTGTAGAGATGAGAGTCTCATTATGTTGCTCAGGCTGGTCTCAAACTCCTGGCCTCAAGTGATCCTCCCATCTCAGTCTCCCAAAGTGTTGAGATTACAGATGTGTGCCACTATGTCTGGCTCAGAACTACTTTTTTTTTTTTTTTTGAGACAGAGCCTCAAGCTGTCGCACTGGGTAGAATGCTGTGGCATCACAGCCCACAGCAACCTCTAACTCCTAGGCTCAAGCAATTCTCTTGCCTCAGCCTCCCAAGTAGCTGGGACCACAGGCGCCTGCCACAACGCCCAGCTATTTTTTGGTTGCAGCCATCATTGTTGTTTGGCAGGCCGGGCTGGATTCGAACCCGCCAGCTCAGGTGTATGTGGCTGGCACCTTAGCCGCTTGAGCCACAGGCGCCGAGCCTCAGAACTACTTTTAAAGGTATTTTAATTTTTTACATCAGCATGGTCTTGGGAAAAAAGCGAAAACACAGAAGTAAACAAGACAGAATCTTTTTTGGTCTCCAAGCAGTTAGATACATATGGGAGTCAGAAGACCTCCTTTATTTTTTATTTATTTATTTGTTTTTTTGTTTGTTTTGAGACAAGAGTCTCACTCTGTGCCTTGGGTTGAGTGCCATGGCATCATAGCTCATAGCAACCTCAAACTCTTGGGTTTGAGTGATCCTCTTGTCTCAGTCTCCTGAGTAGCTAGAAGTACAGGTGTCTGCCACAACGCCCAGCTGATTTTTCTATTTTTAGTAGAGACAGGGTCTCACTCTTACTCAGGCTGGTCTTGAACTCCTGACCTCAGGCAATCCACTTTCCCAAGCCTCCCAGAGTGCTAGGATTACAGGCATGAACCACTGCCCTGCCGCCAGCCCAGAAGACCTCTTTTAAGAACTCCAGGACACACTCCCCACTGGGTCCACAGCTCATGTATCAAGGAATCTCTTGTTGAGACTAGGCCTTTGAGGAACAGGATGGGGGCTTATGGATTTGGTAAGGTTAGCCCAGGAAGAAACCCAGAGAAAAGCACATCGTTAGAAAGGCTAGGAAGGGAAGCAGTCAGACAGCACCAAGCCTATGTGGGACAAGGCTGGGAGAGAAGGGGATGGGCTGGCCACAGCACTTTGGCCTCCCAGCCACCAAAGCCCCCAACTTATGTTTTTGCCATGATCTCCAAGTAGGCTTATTGATAGCCTTGGGGACATCCCAACAGGGTAGAAAGAAGAAAGAGTTTCACTGATAGGAGAAAAGACTCATCTTGCTCAACCCACACTGCCTGGGGTGTACCATTCACTCATCAGAGAAGCAGTGAAGATGACTGCGCACCTACTATGTGCCAAACCATGTTGGAGATGCCAGAGCCATAGCAGGGAACAAAACAGGAGATGAGAAAACCTGCTCTGGATGAGGTCACCTTACATTTGTCACTTTCAAAACTTTGAAATGATTTTGTGAGCAGCACAGTTGCATTCATTGTCTTGTGTGAGTTAACGATGTTAACTTGTGGAATATAAATCAGATGACATTTTTGTAACCCTGCTTGGCATTTCTTCGTTTTTAAATGTATTGAAACCTCAGAATTAAAAGAGGTCTACAGGCTCCTGGGAGGCCCTGAGCAGGGCAGGGGGTAGCACTGGATGAAAGTCTCCATCTAACCATAGCTGCTACCATCCTGGATGTCGGAAGTCCCAAGGGTGATAGAGACACTGGGGGGAGCGGGTACCAGCACCCACCATCCTCTCTATCCATGCTTGACCCACCTCTTCCTCAGCCTTCTCCCTCAACAAAAATCACAGTTCTGGAATTAAGTGTTTGGCCCTGTTGGCTGATCCTCTGGACTACCTGCTCTTCCTACCCTCCTCCTTCCAATGAATTCTTGGAGAGGGAAGTCATTAGAAGTCATCGGGAAAATTTGCAAATCATCCACTTAGCTGTGACTGCACGGATGAGGTCACTGCAAAGTACTGAAGCCTGAAACTCCCTTCCCCAGCACTGCCACTTAAATGGCTTCATCTCTTTGTGCCTCTGTTGCCTCATCTGTGGAGGTAACCACTAGTTACAATGGAGGTAATTACTGGTAGCTACTCGGACCGGGCTGTTGTGAGGACTGAAGAACTTAATGCTCGTGCTCTATAAATGTTAACTATTGTGATTATTCTCTCCCTTTGAGGCTCATAGCAGAACATAAAATCTGGAGGCAGGAGGGAAATTGGGGCGATGCTGCCGCTGTGGCTGGGAGGAAGGAGAAATGAGTTCGTCCCTAATTCCAGAATGGTATCTCTCTGAGCCTCAGTTTCCCCATCTGTAGAGCCAGGAGGCTGGACTGGGAAATTTGGAAGTGTTTCTGAATCTAGGAAGTAGTGTAGGAAAGAATGAGGGAGGAAGGCAGAGAGGAAACCCAGGACAACCCTAGATCCTCCTAGTCCAAGACCAAAGTTGGGAGGACTCTGGACCCGCCTCTGGCTGGGGAGCAACTCGGAATCTCTCAAGACAGGTTCTCTGGGAATTCCGGTGCCTGAGATGAGAACACTTAACCAAGATCATCCCAGAGACCCAGCGCCGTGATTGTGCCGCCACCAGTCCGTCAAAAGCCAAATGCCCAAGAAAGGGGCAGAGGGTGGGGAGGCTGGCATCCCACCTGCTCACTTTGCCGTCCTGGAAGCCGGTACCTGCTCCCGCGATTGGCTCCACCCTCAGCTGAATTTAATGAATCTGAGAAAAATTATGAAGTCCCATAAAGCCACAAGTATCATAAAAAGTATAATAAAATTGAGAAAAGCTATTAAGTTATAAATACAACCAATGCATGCAACATCACTCAGTCGGGGAGGAAGTCGCTATAAAATAAAGTCATTCCACAAGTGACTAAATCTCTTAATTCACAAGGTACACGCTCCCCTGTCTGGCTCCCAGCCCCGTCGTCCCCTGCAGGATTTGGTGTAACATGAAGTCCCCGTGGCAGAGAGCGGCGGGTGGGGAGACAAAGACAGGGACACCGATCGCCGAGGCAGACGCAGAGCCGAGCCGGGCGGCCGGGAAGCCCCCAGTGGGGCAGGAGCGCTGCGGGGGCGGCACTGGGCAGGGGCGTCCGGCTGCAGCTCCCAAATACCTGGCCGAGGGGAAAGGGAAAGAAATGAAAAGAAAAAGCTGCCCAGGAGGGAAGTTTGCAGCTGGCGTTTTGGCTGTGGGATGCGGGGAACGCTTGGCGCCGGCTGGGAAGCGACCCCAGCCGCCCTCCTAGCTGTCCCCTCGCTGGACGCCCCGCGGTCGCGTGAGACGCGCGTCCCCCAACACGCGCGCAGTCCCCGGGGCGCGGCTCCGCGGGCGCCCTCCCGCCCAGAGCCGCCCCACGTCTTGAATATTCATGGCTGTAATTAGAGCGCGCGCCTCGCGCCCATTACTGTTGTGTGCGTCCAATAAAAACAAACTCGCTAATGAGGAGCTTTAACGCCGGGCGGGCGGGTGGCGCCTGGACGGGGGAGGGGTGGAGAAGAGGAGGAGGGGCGACCGGGCAGGGGCGAGGGGTGCCCCAATAGATGTCGTCCCTGGCCGGCCGGACACTGTCCAGTCCCGGGAGGGAGCCCGAGCTCAGACAAGGGGCTCCAAGAACAGCGGGGTGCACAGGTCCCACCCCTGGCGGGGAAGCGGTCTGCGCCGTACGCCCGGATCCGGCCCTGTTGGACCCGGTGGCTCCAAAAGACCCTGCGATTTCAAAGGCTTCTGCGGGGAGCCCACAGCCTAAGGGCCCCAGGGCTGGCCCCACTCCTGGGCAGGGCGGGAAGAAAAGCCTGGAGCTCTCCGTGGTGCTGGCCCGGGACTGGGCAGGGTCGGAGGCGGGCGGTGGAGGGAAGGAGGTGGCGGTGGGCGCCGGGGCGGGAAGGCAGGCTGGGCTAAGGAAGAGGGAAGAGGGGCAGGTGACTGGGAGGATGAAGAAAGGGGTGGTTCGGTTTGGTTTGGTTTGGTTTTTAATCGACGGAGTAATCTACTGTTGGAGAGTGCCCGAAATGCCGAAATGGCTTCAGTGGAAAATAGGTGAGCTGGAGCGTAAAGAGCTGTAGTAGGTCGGCGTTATCATACCCAGTTAACTTTCAGAGAAAACGGAGGCACCCAGAGGTTTCCCCGGGGAGTTAGGAAGGGAACGATACCCACATCCCACTGGGCCTGGGAGGAGCGTTCGCACAGACGGAGGTGGAGTCAGGGCTCTCCAGGAAGATGGGAAGCCGCGGGACTGCGGCCTCCAGTTAGCGGGTGTGCCCACCCTGACCCGGACCTGGCGTGTGCAGTAGGTGCTGCGTTAATGTCCGTTCAAAGGCTGAAAGAAAGACAGAAGATGGGACAGGAAAGGAGAAATCTGGAATAGAGACAGAGGAAGCCTATATAACGGTGGTGCTCAGGTTAAAATACGGATTTCTTAGTTTCATGCTAAGACTTGTATAGAATTTTCAGAGCAGCATTATTTATAATATCTGCAGGTAAAAAGTGGGAACAACCCAAAAATCCATCAAAGAGGGAAGGGATAAACAAAACGTGGCTTATCCATACAATGGAATACTATTTAGCAATAAAAAGGGTTAAACTACCAATACATTGTTTCTACATAGATGAACCTTGAAAATATGCTCAGTGAAGAAAGCCAGTCACAAAGGACCCCATTTTATATGATTTAATTTATATGAAATGCCCAGAATAGGGAAATTGCTAGAGACAAAAAGTAGATTGGTGATTGCCTAGGGTTGGGGAGGATCTGAGAATTTGAAAATTATGCTCACAGGTTCAGGGTTTCGTTTGGGGGTGAAGAGAATGTTCTAAAATTGATTGTGGGGCAGTGCCTGGGGCTCAAAGGAATAGGGCGCTGGCCCCATGTGCCAGAGGTGGTGGGTTCAAACCCAGCCCCAGCCAAAAACTGCAAAATAAATAAATAAATAAAATAAAATTGATTGTGATGATGGCTGCACAACTGTGAATGTACTAAAAGCATTTTAAATGAGGCAATTCTATGGTATGTGAATTATATCTCTATGAGCTGTTAACAAAACTTTATGCAAAAGAAAAAGGAAAAAAAAGAAGGGTGAGGCCTGTGGCTCAAGGAGTAGGGCACCAACCCCATATACCAGAGGTGGCAGGTTCAAACCCGGCTCTGGCCAAAAATAGCAAAAAAAGAAAAGAAAAGAAAAAGCCAGACTGAGAAGATCACCCAGAAACAGAAAATCTATAGAGACAGAAAGTAAATTAGTGGTTGTCTAGGGCAGTGGTGTAGAGAGGGGATTAACTAAACTGACACATGTTATCTTATTGGGGTTATAGAAATGTTCTGTAACTAGGTTGTGGTGATGGTTGTACAACTCAATATGTTTACTAAAAATCACTGTCTAGTATGCTGAAAAACAGGTGAGTTATAGGGTACATAAATTATACCTCAATAAAGGAAAAAACAGACTGATGTTTCTGATTCAGAAATCTAGTGTGGCTGGAGAATTTGAATTTCTAACAAGTTCCTGATGCTGCTGGTCAAGACACCATACGAGAGAAACACTAGTCTACAGAGATGAAAGGCCAAAGCCAAGAAGAGAGAGAAGACCTGTTTAAACACACACACACACGGTGCTAGCTCTCTGCACCCACCCCTTGAGCATAACCCAGGCAGACACCCTGGTGAGGGGCTGTAATGGGTGGAAGGGAGCCCACGTCTCTCCCTGCCTGGGAGACATTCCTCCACATCAGACAGTGGCAGAAGTAATTTCAATGCAGCCTCTCCACCATCAACCGAAATTGGCAGCATAAATAGGAACCGCTGTTTATTTGCCACTTACCTCTGTCTTGTTCCCCTTAAATACTGAGGGGAAACTGGAGCCATTAGGGTCAGAAGAAAATTACAAACACACAGCATTGCTGTGGGTGGGTGAAAATGATATTAGAGATTGGGTTGGGGGGAGAGGCAAAAATAAATAAATAAATAGAGGGAAAAAGGAGACAGGGTTAGAAGGAAAAAAAATGCCTTGCACCAACAGAGCATGAAATAAAATAAAATAAAGATCTGTTTGGTGGGTGAAGAATCTTCATCCCAGGAAATATGGGTGAGGTATGGGGGAGGGGAGAATTCTGGAATTGTTTCTAAAGCCAGATCAGGGAGGATGTAAATTCTGATTTCTGTTTTCTGGCCTGATTAGCATAGTTGCAACTGACTCTCTTTTCTCTGAGTCACCAGGAAATGGGTCTAGGGAGGGGACTAAAGCTAAGCACCACCATCACCTCCACCATGGGGGTATCCCCCCTCCTCTGTGGTCCTAGAGCTCCCTCCTACTGGGACTTCACATCCGTGGGCAGCCCCCTTCTTCTCTACCTGCCCCCACCCCAGTGGCAGAATTAATTGGAGGCGAAAGGAGCAGCACATTTATTACCTCCCCTCCTGCTCCATACTAAATCTTGTGGCAATGCTTCTAAAAGTCAATAAAATGAGAAGGAAGATGCGATAAAATTAAGGTGGAAAGTGCGATGGGGAGAGGAAATGGGAATCTTCTTTTTAATTTAGCTTTAATTTTAATTTTTTGTCACCTCTCCAAGCAGCCTGCGTGCTGCTGCAGCTGGGGGGTGGGGCAGGAGCTAGCCTGGATTTTTAAGGTTTGGGTGAAGAAGCTGCACTCCGGCCTGGGTCTTGCAGAAGTCACAGCTGGGAGCAGGCTTGGGGTAGCAGGGCTGTCTGTCAAAATTCTACTGACCAGAGTGAGGCGCTCCCCTCTCTGCGCTCCCAGAGCACACTGCCCAGATCTAACGGTTTATTGCACCTGATTTTGTACTTGCTGAGAGCAGGAAGCTTGCCAGTCATCTTTTTACCCGCAGTGCCTGGCACATAACGGGGGGGGTATCAGTAATGATGATGATGACAATGATGGCTAATCGTTATTAAACACTTACTATGTTCTAGACATTGTTTGGATTACTCTATATTCACTATTTCTTTTTCTTTCTTTTTTTGAGACAGAGTCTCACTTTGTCACCCTCAGTAGAGTGCTATGACATTATAGCTCACAGCAACCTCAAACTCTTGGACTGAAGCAATACTCTCGCCTCAGCCTCCCAAGTAGCTGCGACTACAGACATCCACCACAACACCCAGCTATTTTTAGAGACAGGGTCTCACTCTTGCTCAGGCTGGTCTTGAACTCCTGAGCTCATGTAGTCCACCTGCCTGGGCCTCCCAGAGTGCTAGGATTACAGGCATGAGCTACCACTCCTTACCCTACTATTTCATTTTATTCGTCACATCAACATTGTGGAATTGGCACCATTATAATGTGGCCCCATTTTACAGATGAGGACGTTGAAGACAGAAAGGTGAAACACCTTGCCCATGGTCACAGAGACGGTAGGTGATGGGACTGCTTTTTGTGAAATGGACAGTGGCTAATTCTCATTTATCAAGTGGATGAATGAATGAATAAAACTTGCATAAGAATACTAATGAAGTAGCAAGTGTGTAAGTGCCAGTGGTCCTGTGGTGTCCCATCTTTTCATCAGTGCATGAATACTGAGGGGTCCTGAGCAATGCAGAGGTAGAGGTGGGTGGGCTCAGTCAGAAGCAGTCTAAGTCTCCCTGGTTTTGGTGAGAAAGCCTTCAAGGTTAGGCCATCATTCCCTGTTCTCTGACTTTCCCATGTTTCAGAAGGATGAAATAACAATCACTTATCTCCATCAAAACCAGAAGATGTTCTCTCTGGAGTTGTCCAGAGGATCTCTGGCCCCAGTCATAACCCTTTCTCCTAGAGCAGGGCTCGCTCTGGAGGTAGCAGCATTACTGAGCCTCCCTCATCCTGGCACCAGCCAGGTGTCCTGGATGTCCACAGCAGGGCCCAGCTTGGCCTATCCAAGGAGGTCAGAACTGGAAACTCTAAGGATACTTAGAGACTACCAAGTGCAGTGCTGCAGTTTACACATGAAGAAGCCAAGGCCCAAAAGAAAACAAGACTCTCTGTGGGTCACAGAGGTGGTCATCCAATCTGGGTCTCTTGGTCCCTCTCCCTCACCCTAAGGTTCACCCTCTTTCCTCTTGATGGGAGCCCTGTTGTCAGTGTTTTCCAACATCCTAAGTGGGCTTGTATCTCAGTCCTTGGTGACAGATTTCCAGGTGGTGACCAAGAGGTAGGTGCTGTTTCTTATACAAATGGATGGGGAAACTGAGACTCAGAAGGGTTCAGAAATGACTATAGGACCACTGGAATACTAACATTGGCATTGGGCCCTAATTGTGCCCAGTGAAGGATTCTGGTTGCTGGCTACCCTCAACTGACTGTGAGGGGAAGAAAAAAATTGTTTTCAGGCTCAGTGCCTTGCTCAGCAGTTAAGGCGTGGGCCACATGCACTGGGGCTGGTGGGTTCGAACCCGGCCAAGGCCTGCTAAACAATAATAATAACAATAACAAAAAATCACTGGCACCTGCAATCCCAGCCACTTGGGAGGCTGAGACAAGAGAATGGCTTAAGCTCAAGAATTTGAGGTCACTGTGAGCTATGACACCATGGCACTCTATGGAGGGTGACATGGTAAGACTCTGTCTCAAAAAAAAAAAAAAAATGTTTTCAGAAGAAACTTTCCCACATCAAGCTCAGGCTCTGAGGCCCTGCCTCCTACTCTGCCCCACCCTGGTGTTACCTTCCTAGAGCCCCTGAGCCTCTCTAATAAGAACATGTAAGACAGGATGGACTTCTTTTCTAACAGTGTTTAAATCAGGCTCACACCTATAATCCCAGCACTCTGGGAGGCCGAGGCAAGTAGACTGCCTGAGCTCACAGGTTCGAGACCAGCCTGAGCCAAGCAGGACCTCATCTCTAAAAACAGCCAGGTGTTGTGACGGCACCTATAGTCCCAGCTACTTGGGAGGCTGAGGCAAGAGAATCACTTAAGCCCAAGAGTTTGAGATTGCTGTGAGCTTGTAAGCCATAGCACCCTACAGAGGATGACGAAGTGAGAGTCTGTCTCAAAAAAAAAAAAAAAAAAAAAAAGAGGGGGGGGGATCTGCCTATAATCATCCCTTTGAGGATACAGGGAGTCAGCAAGGGAATTCTGGACTCCAAAAGGAGGACAAAAACAATGGAAAACTGGCAAGTGGTTGCGTGTGTTTGACCTAATCCCGCCGGCAACCGTAAGTACAAGCAACAGTGAGACTGCAAACCGGCAAGGCCTTACCTGTGAACTGTTTCGGTGTTTTTGGACTTGGCACTCAGTTGAACTGCCTTGGGGAAAGCTTGAGCAGGAGTGCGGAGAACTTTGGGCATTGTCTGGGGCCCCAGACTGAGCCGCTGAGCTGGGCCGCCAGGAGCTGAGGCCGGCAAGCTCCACTCTCAGGGTCGCAGAGCAAGGATCAGGTGGGACCTAGTAACCTAGTGACTGAGGAGCCTAAAGGCGGGGACTGAGCTGCCTCATAGCTTTAACCCCTAGGGGCAGAATGAGACGGTTTTGGTACACTGGAGCCTCAGGCTGTTGCGCTGGGTACAGTGCTGTGGCATCACAGGTCATACCAATCTCAAACTCCTGGGCTTGGTGCCGCCCAGCCCTCCATAAGAGCTGTGCTGTGACCCCCGACCCACAACCCACACCCACCGGGCCTCTGTATGCCCTAACCAGGAACTGCAGGAGCTGCGCAACCCTGCATCCTCCCTCCTGTGTCCTCCCAGCCTCCACACCGGCCCACTAGTCTGGCCATGGACTCTGGTAGCTGCGTGCCCTCTGGAGCCCTCCCTGCCTCTGTGTAGAGCCCTTCTGGCCAGAGACTGCTGGAGCCTTAGGCTGTCTGTGCCAAAGTCACTGGGTGCCAGGCACTCGCAGAACCGTGCGCACCACCTCCCGCCCAGTTGCTGGATCCAGGTGTGTCACATGCCAGAGCTGCTTCCACAACCAGAACTCCATAGCTGAAGGAGACCCAGAGGAATGACACAGGGTCACTCCCTACAAAGATCCAGCAATAATAGAGTGATCCCGCTGGGGACTAATCTTGGAGAGACACCTCCCCAACTCTGAGGACGGCCAGAGGCAATGGTGAAAAACATTCATAAGGCGAAATCAACAGAAAAACTCTGGCAATATGAATAATCAGAGTAGATCAACTCCTCCAAGGATCAGTGGGGCAGACATAGCACAAGATCCCATGCACAAACAAATAGCTGAGATGTCAGAAATCAAATTCAGAATCTGGATAGCAAATAAGATCAAATTAGAACTCCAAGCAGTAACCCAAAAGATATCTCAAGAATTCAACAATTTCAAAGACCAAATGACTAAAGATTTTGACACATTGAGACAAGAAGTTGCATCCCTCAAAGATCTGAGAAACACAGTAGAATCCCTCAGTAACAGAATGGAGTTAGCAGAAGAAAGGATTTCTGACATTGAAGACAAAGTTTTCGAACACACCCAAACTCTCAAAGAGGAACAGAAATGGAGGACAAAAACAGATCGCTCTCTCAAGAGAGCTCTGGGATAATTTGAAGAAAACCAACATTCGTCTTATAGGGATCCCCGAAAGAGATGAAGTGGCTTCACAAGGCACAGAGTCTCTTTTTCATGAGATTATGAAGGAGAACTTTCCAGACATGCCAAGAGATTCCGAAATTCAGATAGCAGACAGTTTCAGAACTCCAGCACAACTCAACCCGAATAAGACATCCCACAGACACATCATAATCAATTTCACTAAAGTTAATATGAAGGAGAAAATTCTGAAAGCAGCCAGACGAAAGAAAACTATTACCTACAGGGGAAGAATATTAGAATAACTGCAGATTTCTCTGCTGAAAACTTTTAAGCTAAAAGAGGATGGTCATCGACTTTTAATCTCCTAAAGCAAAATAACTTTCAACCCAGGATCCTGTACCCAGCTAAACTGAGTTTCATTTATGACGGAGAAATTAAATACTTCAATGGCATTCACATATTGAAGACATTTGCCACAACTAAACCAGCTCTCCAGGATATTCTCAGACCTATCCTCCATAAAGACCAGTGTAATCCTCTACCACAAAAGTAAACCCATCCAGAAAATTTTGATCAAATTCCAACTTCCACAGTCGCAAAAGGATCAAAAATGTCCACCAGACTCTCGAAAGGCTTATCAATATTCTCAATTAATGTGAATGGTTGAAATTGTCCTCTAAAGAGGCACAGGTTGGCTGACTGGATACAAAAACTCAAGCCAGATATCTGCTGCATCCAAGAATCTCATCTTACATTAAAAGACAAATATAGACTCAAGGTGAAGGGATGGTCATCTATATTCCAGGCAAATGGAAAACAGAAAAAAGCAGGCATTGCAATCCTGTTTGCAGACGCAATAGGCTTTAAACCAACCAAAATAATTAAGGATAAGGATGGACACTTCATATTTGCTAAAGGTAATACTCAATATGATGAGATCTCAATTATTAATATTTATG
>CAUYPK010135969.1:0-15215 GCA_963574355.1 Loris lydekkerianus
ATGCCACGGTGACTGGGAAAATGCCAGGAAGGCTATGTTGAATATTGGGATGAAAATGTGTCAAATGGTTTATGAAGCTAGTATATGATGCCCCATGATCATATCAATGTACACAGCTATGATTTAATAAAAAAAAATAAATAAATAGAACAAAAAAAAAAAAAAGAAGTCATTACTTCAAATCATATATCATCTATAGGAATTCAGTCTGGCTTTTCTTTCCTTGGTTCCCATAACATTTACCACATTTTATCACTATATTATTGTGTTTATAGTACATCAGATCCATGCTATAATACATAATCTTGGGTGGGGAAAAATATGACTTTATTGTATAAATGAATAAACCATGGGTCATTTCTAGATGGGTGGATTAGATTACTAAAAGAAAAAGAATAAATTGTGAAAATACCAGAGACACTGGTGAAAAATGGAATGCTGATATCCTTGACATCCATAATTCCATGATTTTATCTACCCCCAAAACCGAGTATTTTAAAATATTAACAGATGATAAAAATATCAAAGGTACTATCTCATACTATAGTATTCTCTGATTCTCTGGGTGTGCCAAAGCAAGTCTTTAGGCATTTTAGGATCTAAATCGTCTTGATGGGTTTTATTGCACAGTGAATTTTTCTCTGTTGGTAAAAACAACATTGTTGTAAAGTTCCATTGCCTACAGTAACCTTTGCAACTAGTTTTGATAGATAATGGGGACAAAATTGCTTGAATTTTAACTATATTTTTGTCTCTTTCCATTTTCAGATAGTTTATTTTTGTGGGATTTTTTTATTTCAAAATATTATGGGGGTACACATATTTTTGGTTACATATATCAATACTGTTATGCTTGAGTCAGAGATGTAAGTGTGCCCATCACCCAGATATGTGTTCATTGTAGCCATTCAGTAGATTGTCACCCATCTCCTTCTCCCAACTCCCCCTTGTTCAATTTACACTAAATTTAACTTCTCTTTGTGCAGATATATATATATGCTTATTGGGTTAGTTCCACTTTAATAGCTAGTACATGTGATGTTTGTTGGTTTTTATTTTTTTCCCTTTTGTAGATGCTTCACATTGAATAATGCTCTCCAGCTCCATGAAAATTGCTGCAAAAGGCCTTCATTCATCCTTATTTGTGGCTGGGTAGTACTTGATAGTATATAAATACCACATTTTGTTAATCCACTTATGAATTGATGGGCACCTGGACTGATTCCACATCTTTGCAATTGTGAACGGTGTTGCAGTAAACATTCAAGTGCAGGTGTCTTTTTGATGAAATTACTTCTGTTCCTTTGTGTAAATACAATAGTGAGATGTCTTAATATATAAATGAAGTGTGGGGTGAATGGCTGTCAATTTTTTTAAACAGCTGTCAAAGTATCTCAAACTCAGAAAAAAAAAATCCCTCAATATCCCTTCTTAAAAGAGAAACTTTGAAAAAGAAGATTGGAAAAAGAAAAAAAAAAATGACTCAAGTATCTTTTTTCTTTTTCCAATTCAATTTCCTGATCCTCATTTGGAAACCTTGGCTTAAAATCACAGCAAGAAAAATCACAAGTTAATCCATTAACTACTTCAGTGGCCCACATCCACTTTACAGTGAAGACCTTTCCATCCAACCTTGCTATTCTGTCACAGTCAGCCATACCTAAATTCTTTTTTCTTTATAGAATAGTCCAATTTTCTAAATATTGTGAAAGAACATCAACCAAAATCCTCCTCAACACTCTTTGTCCCTCCAAATATTATTTCTTTCGTATTTCAAGAATTTCTGTAAAAGCATTTTACCCTTTAAAAATGTCAAATTTTACTACTTAAAATAAATGTTTTCCTATACCTTACAAACTACTGGCTGGGACTAGTGATGGAACATAAATTGGCTCCTCTTTGGAAAAGATGCTATCTTTCCCTAACGCCACTTTTACCCTTAGCACATGGTCTCCATTCCTCATTTAGGATATATCTATTCTGTTGAAAAGAATAAGTACTTAACATAACATTGGTTAAATAGCTAATGGTTAATTACTTTTATGTTTTTCAAGTAAGTATTGTTTTATACAAATATTGCTTTCAGCATTGTCAGCAAATTTTATTCCCATAATACATAATGTAGATTGTCACATTGTTGCTAATACCTAATAAATTTTACAGCAATTATTAATCCTGCAATAATTAAACTACCAACTATAAAAATCAGGAACATTTTTACTTCAGTATTCTTACATCAGAACAAGGTTGACTTCAAGTTCTTTAATAACCTAATTTATATCTTTCTTGAGTGATTTGTGACACGTTGGAAAAAGTACTTCACGGTAAGCAGGAGAACTCAGTTCTCAGTGAAGTAACTTTGTGGCTCTAGGCCTGGGTGGCTTGGGGCTAACCCATAGGCTGCAGAGTCTAGATGTAACAGACATACAGATAGATAGGTAGATGGATGGAGAGATACAGATGAGGCCAGACAGTTAAGTTCTTGAACTTATGCTGGAAAAAAGCTCTGCATACCTGTTGTTGGATATCACTATGGTCATCTTCAAAGGACTCCCCTTGAGAAGCTATGCATTGATGCCAGTGCCTAATCCACCCATCAAGCAAATTTTAGAACTTTTTTTCTGTAATGGCAATTAAAGCTGTCATCATATGTGTTTTAACAATTCAGTTTGTGAACTCATCCTAGACAAAGTGCTTGGAAGGGAGAGCTAGATGCTGGTGTCAGTGCCTACCTTCCCAAGGGGAGTACTCTGAGCTCAGTTACATTCAGCCATGAGGTACGCAGTGGTTTTTCTAGGATGAGTTCACGAATTTAATTGTCAGATGTCCTCTATAGGTACAGATACAGTTGTAGACACAGGTATAGACACAGGCATAGACATAAATACAAGTGTAAAGATATATGGGTATATAGAAATAGATAGACCAACACAAAGCCCGTCTTACCATACTCTCCACCCTGTTTAATAAATACGTTTATGAAAACTGCCTTGCTCCTGTCAATACGGTGCCCCTTGCTGACAGGATGGATGCTCTGTGGGTTAGATGAGATCTTGAATGAAATTATGTGAACATGGCAGGGTTTGGTCATGTGCTCTACATTGCTAACTTCCGTAAGATTTTTTTTTTTTTTTTCTGTAATTAGGAAGAAACTCATTTTAGGGAAACATGGGCCAACTGACCATGGTGAACTACTTAATGCCAGCTGACTGAGATACCGCCTCTTGGGGATTTATGACATCAAAATCAATTAGACAAAAGATTCCCTTTACAAGTATTTTCTTTTCCGGATAAGCAGTTACAGACCCTAAGCAGTTAAAGCTGCCTGACAGAGACTGTACACAAAACTTCTTGTGCCCTATAGTTCACCTTTGATGTAAAGAGCCAAATTCTATATCATTTCCATGTAAAAACTCAGTCCCAAATTGAACACAGAATGTAGATATCATACCTCAGTACATTAACTCACTACGCCAGGCCCTTGTCTTTCTCCGTAAATAGTCCTAAATAGTCCCCACATCTGATGAATTACACGTGAGATCGACTGTGAACATCTTCAGGGCCACTGTTTCCTTTCCTTCTGAGGACCACGTACTTACAGATTCCCTGAAGGGTGTGTTCCCCAATCTGCAGATTGTTCCTCTGAAAATAAAATTCTCTCCTTTCCCTTCCTCCATAGATTTCATAGTCATTTTTTTAACCATTCTACATACATTTGAGTGCTGATGCTTTGTCCTAAGAAAAGTATAGTGTTTATAAGGTTTTCTTCCTTCAGTGGAAGGTCTTTACATGCTTGAGATGAATCAAAGAACTTTTCTGAGATGCACATATATTAGCTTTTATTGAAGTAGGGAATCAATTACACATAGGAAACACTCAGCAAAAATCTGAGTCTTTTAATTTTTTTTAAGTCCACCAAGAAAGTTGTCCTATTACATTTTATAAATGAGAATATCTCTGTTAATATTCAGAAAACTTTTCTCAGCCAGGTGTTGTGGCCGGCGCCTATAGTCCCAGCTACCCAGGAGGCTGAGGCAAGAGAACCGCCTAAGCCCAAGAGCTGGAGGTTGCTGTTAGCTGTGACGCCACATCACTCTACCGAGGGTGACAAAGTAAGATTCTGTCTCAAAAAAAAAAAAAAAAAAAAAAAAAAGAAAGAAAGAAAGAAAGGAAGAAAGACTTTTCTCTAATTTTAATGGTAGTGTTCCTCAATTTATTTATAATGGAAGTTTATTGGCTAGTATTACATAAATAGAGACTGGAATTGTACGTAGAAAAAACAGATCCTTATTTCTTGAAATATCCAAAGATTCACATTGCAGTCAACTTCAGTAAACATACACACAAATTCATACACATACGCATGCAGGCATCACCCATCAACAAAGTGGACATGCACACATCCTATTCTAACTTAATGGATTAGAAATGATTGTATTATATAGACCACAGTGTTACATAGATGTAATTTTATGCTATTGTTTCCCCCAGATATTTTATTTAAAATATGTCCACTTCACTAGAATGTTATAAAGAGCAAACCAGGTTTAAACTGCTATGCCTTTAACTGCAAGTTTAGTAACTCAAATTCACATTTTCACTGAGAAACCATCAAATTCCTCAAACAATAATATTAGATACAATACTATCTACTTTCTACAAAAAAATATTCAAAAGCCACCTGAGTACATGATAGAGAGCATGTTCGGTATATATTTTGATAGACCTTGAATGGAGTGGCAGTTTGTACTAGTAGTTTTAGATTTATCTGCCATGTTATATTCCTGTATGATGATATGCATTTGATTGCTGTTGACTTATTCTGTACAGAATAAGTTTTGACACACAGAGTCCTTTTAGATCTCTAAACAGCTTTCCCAGGGGCTGATGTATATTGTTTGCAAATCTCATATAAAAAGCAAGAGACCAAAACCAACAACAGCTACAGCAAAACACGAAAATTCATTAGAGATCTCTGGTCATCACTTAGGCATGAGAAAAATAAATCATCTTTCAATAAATGAAAACATTTATCTCATATGAAAAACTTACAGACTTTTTTAAATGTTTTGCAGTCACTCAGCTTTTCTAACTAAAACTCTGATTGAAATTACCATAACTAGACATTTCTATCTTACTTTTGTTTTAAATTAGTGAATCCTTATGTCACAAATTGTTAGAGCTTGAACATATCTAGATGACTGATACTAAGCTTGAGGTTAAAAATAACAATAAAACGATTTAAAATGTATGATATTTTATGAACATACAATGAGAACGTTATTCCAGTAGTCTCAAATTAATTTTATATATTCTTAGAAAAAAGAGAATGAAGGCTGGGTGTCAGGTCGCTCAATGGTTAGGGCACCAGCCATGTGCATCGAGGCTGGTGGGTTTGAACCCGGCCCGGGTCTGCTAAACAAACAAAAAAAAAATAGCTAGGCATTGTGATGGGCACCTGTAGTCCCAGCTATTAGGGAGGCTGAGGCCAGAGAATCACTTGAGCCTAAGAATTTGAGGTTGCTGTGAGCTGTGATGCCACACCACTCTACCAAGGGTGACAAAGTAAGACTCTGTCTCAACAGAAAGAAAGAAAGAAAGAAAGAAAGAAAGAAAGAAAGAAAGAAAGAAAGAAAGAAAGAAAGAAAGAAAGAAAGAAGATTTGTGGTAGACAAATTAAAGGTAAAGGCAATTATTGGGAAGGCCACATATTTTCAAACATTATTTATTGAACGCCCACTATTTGCTCTTCACTAGTTTACTTACTGAGCATTGAGAATAAAGCAGGGGAAAAACTATTGTCTTGGAGCTCGTATTTAAGTGGAAGAGTTAAGTTAATAGAATAAAATTTTGTGTATATATATACATATATATATGAATAAAATATATGAGCTACAAAAATAAAATTATTTTACTTGATAGTGTGTTCCATGAGTAAGAGAAAGCACCACAGTTAAAATTGGAAGCCCCTGAGTGTTATTCTAGATGAGTGTCAAACACACAAGACATTCTCTTAGTTTAGTTACGTCTATTAGCTGGTTTTGCCCTGGGTAACTGCGAATCATCATACCCACCCAGTCTTTCTCACCCTATTTCTCTGAATCTCAAAAGTACATGGTAGCACTTTGTAAAGTTGTGTCCAGCGCTATATAAATACTTATGAGGAAGGAAGTAAATGACAACACAGCAAAATCCAAAGGAGGATTTCTGGATCTTAGTAAGTGGGAGCAATCAGCCAGCAAATTAGCATGGAGTCACAGGAGTCCCATGAATGAAGATTTTGAGAACTTTAAACATGTACATACTTATCCAGATCCACCCCTAGAATGGAGTGAACCTGGGCCTTCTCAGAGAGGCTCATGTTTTAAGGGAACCAAATTGCTGCCTGACAAGTGAGAGTGCAGTAAGGATTCCAGCGACAGCCCCCGTGATAAAAAGAGGTAACTATTCAAACCTGAACTAAAAATCACCCATAACTTTTCAACAGGGAAAAGAAGAAGGATGGCTCTAGCTTTTATGATTTTCTATCAATTTTTATTTAAATTTGCATGTAGTAAGTTCAAACTTACTGATCTGGTTTAAAAATGTTGGCATTCGGTTTGGAGTTAGAATTCTGGACATAACACAACATTGTTTTCATAGGTTTAATGGCTTCTACAGTAGCAGTTTTCAAAATATTGTGGACTAAAGTAAATTGCTGACTGTAGAAAATATTGGCATCCCTGGGTCCTAGCACACATACTCTGATTTGTTAAGTCTGGAATGTGTCCTACATCATTTAGTATGCATTCTAAGTAACACTTACCTAATTTAATGACCTTCATAATACTTTGAGAAAAAAATTTCAGACATCCCTGAAAATAATCCCATTTTAAAGTTTGCAAATAAAATACTTATCTGGCTGTTTTTGCTACATGTATTAGAGACAGCTAATTGCTGTAGGAAATAAGATAAACATACATCCAATTAAATCCTGTTCAGTTGCTGTTTTTAAAATGCAGTTATTTTATTCCAGTTTATTCCTTTTCTTCTTGAGAAACTTTTATCAACTACTTTAAAAAATTAGAAAAATAATGAAAACTTATACTAGTTTTTATTTTACCTAAAAATGCATCTCCTACAAACAACCTACAGAATTTTTGCCAGAATTGAATGAAGAAAGGTCAGGATCCTGGAGGGTCTACTCTCTGACCTGGACACTTCAAATATGAGGACTCTGTGTTTAGAAATTTTTTTAGAAATAGAGAATATGTATATATGTCGACATGCACATATATATGTATGTGTGTTTGCATGCAGAATATACACACACATTTAATGCTCTGAGACATACACTGATCTGCTTAGGCTTTTGTTTGGTTCCCTTTTGTTTTACACATGATGTTGATGCTTTGGAGAATGGACAATTCTAAGAAAGCATGTGAAAAATATCAGTGGAAAAGACAAGACTGGTTTTGATTAAGGTTTTCAATTGTCTTATATATGCCAAGAACTTCCTTTTCTCTTCCCAAGTTTTTAAAGGTTTAGAAACATTGGATGGGATTTTATTTTCTTGAGTATTTTCTAGTATACTCTCTTGGGTTCTGAGGGTCATTATTCAATAGGATGGGATTGAGAGAACTCCAGTGTCGAAAATAAATAGCAAACATGGGTAAAAGCTTAGGAAATAGAATGGATGCAGAATGGTAATAGAACAAAAGATGAAGTTTGCTTTTGGAAGACTTGAATGAAAGACATTGCAATTCCTTCAGCAATATCAGAGGCCATTACCCAGAGCCCTTGGCCAGGTGTTTTTCAGCTCCATTGAGAACAGGAGAGGAAATGGATAAAACTGAATTATTGACTTTGAAATAAGAAATACATTTCTGAGACTAATACCAACAACCATCGTCATTTTGTTGTTATTTGTATGTGTGTGTGTTTGTGTATTTTATGACATAAAAGAGTCTTGTAATGATATTATGATAAGATTTTTAAATGGGAGTTCTTTGGTCTCGGTTCTTTGATTGTGACATGAATGAGAGAGAAAGAAGCAGTGTAAGTGGACATTTAGAAGGCATTCTATGTCTATCATTCTGTAAATTAGAACTCTCAGTGAATGTTTTCTTCTCCATGGATAGTTTTAAACTGACTGACAAGATGTCTCTGGGGAGTTTTACCTAAATTAGACAGATATTTTGTTTTTCCATAATCCTCTTCTCCTTTTACTATTCATTTCCAATTATTTTCTTTCTCATGATAGTGAAAGTTAAAGAAGGTGGGACACACCGAGAATGTTTTAGATGTGCTCCTTCCTGCCTGAGTTAAAAACCAGCATTTGGAAATGTTTATGTTATAATTTTGTAAGATCCTTAAATAGAAACCTGACTGAGATTAGTTTGCTGAAAAAGACAAACACACATCAATACCAGCAGGAATACTAAAAATTAGTTTATTAATTTAAAATGCCACTTTAATTATAATGGGGTTTTATGAATTGCTCATTTCAGAAAGCCAGCGGAACTCAATTGATTTAAGGAATGCTGGACTAGACTTTGCAATTTCTATATTCTCCAGAAGCACAATACAGTGTAAGGTACAAAGAAAAGATGATACAACATAGTCACAATGTCTTAAAAGTCATCTTGGATATGAGATAGCTCTAGGAAATGGCTTGTTGCTTCCTGAAATTAAACCTATGTTGTAGTCAAAGAATACTATTAAATTTACATTGATTTACCTTTCAACTTATATTTTTAAAATTTATTTTTATCCCTAAGTACTTTTCAATAACCCTCTTTTTCTGTCAGTAAAAATGGTAGATGTTTACTCTTAATAGAATAAAATGATCAATTAAAAAATATGTATAAAAAAACCTGTGTTCTAGCTTTTTCAGTCTAATGAATAAGAAAACATTAAAAATTAAATAAAAGCTTTTTCTCTAAATTTAAAATTTCATTTTTATATCTGAATCATGAGTTTGTTTTAGATAACAATGTGCTCCAACTTGTATATGTATGTATATATATGTGTATATATGTGTGTGTGTGTGTGTGTGTGTAAATACACACTTTGTTTTTAACCAATTATTTGCTTTCACAGGATTCCTTTCACCCAGAGTTACCATCTGACACACACCTCTGTCCAAAACACAAAAAAAAATGCCCAGAGTTTTCACAAATGGAATCGCTATTTTCTCATTCTTTGTGCATTAAACATTGACATATACTTAAAGTTGAAGCAACTATCTTTTGACCATAACTAACAGGTAACACATGTTTGAAAATCCTTCAAGAGACACTTCTGAATGAAAAGTAATATTTGTAACCATTGCGATTGCTAAAAATTTTATTAAGATACTTAAGACAACTAATGTCCTTTTTAACAACTATAATATTCATTCACACCAAAGACAAAGATATCTATCAGATAAAAACCATTTTTACTGCAAAAGAAAATAAAACACTAAGTATTTTAACACGTCCTTACAGGTATAGCTGAATAGTGGAAATATTTGCATTTCTTCCACCTTCCTCCATTTCTTTCTCTTTCCCCAATACACACACACATGCAGAACAAATGCAAATATTTGCACACTTACATATGAATATTTGTACATATTCAAATTTCTTCCCAGTGCACACCACAATGTACTTTATATTGTGATATTTCAGTGATTTCAGGCACAGTATAGTTGAGCAATTTTTTTAGATCCTGGAAAGAAAATCCCTAATTACATTAGTGACTTTGAGAAGATCCACAAATAAATATTTAGGACATATCAAAATTTTACTTCAATGTATTCTGATTTTAGTCATCTTTGTAGAAGGGTATTTCAAGGCTTTCCAAATAAATATTTTGGATTGTAGCTAATAAGGAATCAAAGAGTTTTCCGTTGTTAATCATTTTTAAAATTTGGCTAGAAAAGTTTTAAATAAATCATATTGCTCTTTTTAATTAAGTGAAATCATAAGAATTCAAAACTTTTATTCTTATGTTAGTTTGTGAGTGTATCTGAAAATGAATATGACAGAGACCATCTGTTTTAGAAACTTAAAATGCTAAATTAAATTCCAATGTAGTTATAAGAACTATGTGGTACAGCAGTTAAATATATTTTAATATAGATATTGGAATATTTAAACCTCTACTGTCCACAATTTGGCCAAATAGGACAAAATCAATAAAGTAAAGACAATAATATTAATTTGTTTTCATAAACTACTTTTTAAGTATTTGTTGTCTAATGTGATTCCTTATCATAAAAGTGAAAACAAAGCTACAGATTTGTCTCTTCAGTAGGAAATGGGACGTGTAGTTGTATAAATTTTAAAAATCATATGTACATTATTGAGTGAACAAACATTCTTTTGTGAGGAATATAAAAAAAACTTCATAAAAAAAGTGTCAAGACTACATAAGAGAATATAAATTTAGGAAAGTGGAGAAAAAATGATTTTTTACACTTTTATATATAATTCTGATTTCTCCTTGTATTTATAAAAAGTCCATGGGAAAATTCTTATAAACTTCCTTATATTTAAAAATGTATTTTATTTTATAAATACAATGTTGTGGTACTAACTCTGTATTTAACACTGTTGTGTTGCCTTTCTATGTATTTAATTTAAAATTTTTGAATTCTTTAGGAACACTGTTTCAAGTATAGCTATAAGCTATTTTGGCATTTCATTTATTTCCCCCAAACCTGACATTTACCTTAGTTATGCCATTTATAATATCATATGTAATAAATTTGATTATTAATGATTTTTATTTTTACTTGCAAAGTCCGAATGAAACAGAATTCCTAACTCCTTACCCGTGTCTGGTTAGGAGGGAATAGACTGAAAACAGTCTTGCTGAATTACACCAGGTAATTTGTATACAGATCTTTGAAAAACAATCAGAAATTTAGTCAGATGAAAATGAGTTTTCAGTTGAAATAGATGAGAATAAATAAGCATTGAAAACAAGTTCCTAATCATTTTCATTATGAAAGAAACAAAAAGAAAAAACATAAACTTCATTATCAAATGAACAGAGGGAAAGCTAGGCCTTCATCAGAGGGAGTTGTTACGTGGCTGTGCTTCTTAGAATTCTTTTCTTCCCAAATCAACCCTCACACATGGAACAAAGAAGCCAGCGCCTTTCCTCTCATCTCTCTTCTTGTCCCTACTGTTTTTAATAATGTACGTCTGACATGCTAACAATCAAGCACATGTTCTTTCATTGTTGTCTGTTCTCAGCTGTCTGATAATGGCTTAAGAGGAATGATGAGTGGAATCACACATCAAGGGTCTCCTTTGTTGATAGCATAACCAGGGGTGTATTTCCAATTTGCAGTTTGGTGCTGCGGCTTTAGAAGTGGCACATTTGTTTGATATCCACTTGATGCGGTGCCATTAATCTACCATACTCGGGGGTCAACTGTCCAGACAACGTGTGAATGAGGAATCAAAGAAATGGACTCTGAAGAAGTTTGTGAAAAATAAAAGAAACAGTTTGTTTCCCGGTTTCCTTTTTTAAATCTCTAGACATAAAATAATAAAATATCACTCTGCAAAAATCTAAGCATACCATATGATATGTACATACGTTCGATACCATCTATAGATTTGGCCTAAAAAAAAATTTCATGTTTTTCATAACGAATAAAGCGTCAATCTGTTCTATGTTTTACCACTTGGAATTAATCCAAGACCAATTACTTTACAGATTATCCTCACAAATTTTCTGCATCTCAAGCTCTTTTGGGGAAAAATACATCTTTTCAATATTTTAAACATTTTCTACTATGAACATGTGTTACTTGAGCAATACTAAAAATTGTCTTTAAAGTATAAACTGTAAAATCTGATAAAGGCTTTGTGTAAAAAAAAAAAAAAAAAGCCTACGATTATAAATATTTAAAAAGTCCTATTTCAGAATTATACCTTTCCCCCCTGCCAATAATAGCCTGTTGTTTTCATAAAGTCAATAACCAGGCTGCATTAATTACATTAATAATACATTTTTATCTTATATAAATTGATAGTAATTAAAATTGTCTTTTCTCATATTGAAGAAATGTTCACAGTCAAGAGATTTAAAGTATTCATCCACAAAACTTTCCTTCACACATGTACAATATGTTACTTTCTGCTTTATTTCTCTAAAACTAAAGTAAAAAAGGTTAGATTCTACATACAAGATTTATACTCTTTTGACATTACTAGTTATCTCTCAGAAAATTGGGGCATTTTAATACAGGTAATCTAGATGATTCCACTTTTAATTCAAACATCTCTTCTGGTAACATTGATTTTAATACTAAGGCACATTGGCATGAAGATTTTCAGGAATATATTTATTTACATACCCAAATTACCCATACTACACAAAATACATATTTAAAATACAATATTCTGTGCCTATGGGATTACTTGAACTTAGTATGTGGTAAATTAATTATTTTACTAGCTTTATTTTTCTTATGATTGTCTTTTCCTGAGCTGTTGTGAATAAGAAAGAATGGAATTACTATGTGTAACTTGAGTAAATACTATTTAGTATTTGAAGAAAATAAGTGAAAAAATGACTAAATTCTATGAAGCAAGTAATAAATCATAAAAATATAAGCTATTAAATTAATAAGGGTTATCACTTCTTGGCCTTTTGGCTAAGATCAAGTATAAAGTTAATAAATGTCAGCTTTTATGTCAACCCAGTGAAAACTCTTAATTTGCTAGAAAGAGAGAATTGTTAATGAAATACCATTATTTTATTCAAAGTCTAAACACTGACTTGGGCCTTTGTAACTACTTCTCATAGAAAAGTCTACTAACGTTAAAACTTCTGCAATTAAACAATCTATTTTAACTCTTTGTTTTGATATGCATTTTTTAAGGCAGGAAATCCTTTGAACATAACATCTTGAATAAGATTGTGCATTCTCTTGCAAATGACTACTAGCCTTTTAATTCATAGCCGTTTAATTCTATTTTTAACAAAAACTCTCCCATGTACAAAAATAGGCTGTCAAAGAGCACAAGTTTTAGAAATAAATTTTTAATATAACATATGCACACACTGTGATTTGAATAAGAGGTTCTCATAAAACCTCGATCTGATTAGATTTTTCATAAAGGAAGTCTAATCATACTACAGGATACCCCCAAAGTGTCCAATTAGTCCATATACAGGGAAAATGGAAAACTGTAGTTAAATCTAACTTTTTTTTTTTTTTTTTTTTTTCAGTTTTTGGGCAGGGCCAGGTTTGAACCCACCACCTCCAGTATATGGGGCTGGTGCCCTACTCCTTGAGCCACAGGCACTGCTCTAAATCTAACTTTTTTATACAATATTCTTTACAAAGTTTTACAAATATTTACAAAATGTTTTCTCTATATTGGCCACCTCTTCATAAAATTTTGTATGGGATATTTTGTAGAAAGGCATATTTAGGTCCAATTTCCCATTTTCCCTATGTACTGCTATGCAACTTTTGGGACACCCTGCATATCAGGAGAGAAAGGTAGGCTCTAATCAGGGAAGAAAATTAGATATTATAATATTTATTTGAGTTAGGAAGAAAGATAACATTATAATCACCAGGGAATCTTTCAGACCAAGTGCAAATGTTATTGTTTACCTTTAAAATGAACATTCCTTTTAGCTACTGAATAACTACATATTGTTCTTCTGACCTTCCAATAATGTCTCACAGTAAACTCTAGCACATGTTGAATGATACAGGGTGTTCTCTATGTATGATATCTCCAAATCATAGCATGGCTAAATTTCACTTTATGATGGACTATTACTTAAATTGAACTTTTATTGAAATACATCACTGAAGTTTTATAAAGAGATATGAGATTGTATTTACTTTTATGCCAATTATTTTCAGATGAGAGAAAAGTAAAATCTAAAGAGAAAAAATTATATTAAGCATTGCTGTCAAAAGACACATTTTTATAGGTAAAATTAAAATTGTATCATCCTTTATTTAGTTCATTTGAAACATCAAATGATAAATTATTTCATGGAGTTTAGCTATTTTCTTAAACTTCCATTTTCAAGGAAGATGCTAGTTTCCTGACCAATGTTAATGAATTTCTCTTTAAAATGATCTTCAGAAGAAAAATATCAACCATTTTGTCCTGGAGACTGTGAAGGTTGTGAAGGTTAAGTGTGATATAGGATCAGAGTGAATAGAAACTACCAAGTGGAATTAATATGATACTAAATTAATTTTAAAATGCAACAGTGTAACAAATTTATTCATATTAAAATGTGGATGAGAGAAGTAGCTTCTTCCCTCTCATTTTTCATAATTTCAAACTTTACTAAACAAGACAGATAGTTTAGCAATTTAAAAATAGTCCAGTATTTCATGCAATGTCTTTTTGGTATAATCCTGAATCTATTCAAAGTTCCTTTTCTACAGAGTTGATTATGCTAACTCATTCTCCCCCTCCCCCACCCCAGAATATTACACAAGTTCAAATGTTTTGGTTCCATGAAGTCCTTTCCTACAATTTGAGACAAGGTAATATGCATGTCCATCACCCTGATGGTGTGTATTGCACCAGTTAGGTGTGAATTTAGCACTTCCCTCCTACCCCTTCCCACCTGTTTTCTCTCTGGGTGTTGATTGATTAGTTCTTATTTATTTATTTCTTTCAGAGTCTCACTTTGTCACCCTTGGTACAGTGCCATAGCATCACAGCTCACAGCAACCACAAACTCTTAGGTTCAAGGGATTCTCTTGCCTCAGCCTCCAGAGTTGGTGGGATTACACGTGCCAGCCACAATGCCCAGATGTGCTCTTTTTAGAGACAGGTTGTCTCTCTGGCTCAGGCTGGTCTCCAACCCATGAGCTCAAGCAATCTACTCACTCCAGCCTCCCAGAGTGCTAAGATTACAAGCATGAGCCACAGCACCCAGAATGATTCCAATTTAGTGAGTACATAGTGGTGAGTACATAGCTCCACCATAGTGAGTACATGTGGTGTTTGTTTTTCTATTCTTGCAATACTTCACTTGGAGAATGATTTCCAGTTCCAACCATACAGTTACAGACAGTATTTATTTATTTATTTTTTTTTTTAAATTATAGATAAAAATATGCACCATAGATGTGGCCCGACCCATTACCCTCCCTCCACCCAAACCTCCCCCCTCCCTTCCCCTTCCTTGGTCCTTTCCCCAAAGTCTTGTGGTATAGTTGGGTTATAGCCTTCATGTGAAAG
>CAUYPK010135972.1:0-10489 GCA_963574355.1 Loris lydekkerianus
CTTCCTTCCCATCCTTAGATGTCACAAATTTTGAAAACACTCTGAAACATTAAGTGACCTATCATTGCCTCCAGGTAAACTATGTTTTTTTGTTTGTTTGTTTTTTATTGTTGGGGATTTATTGAGGGTACAAAGAACCAGGTTACACTACTTGCATTTGTTAGGTAATGACCCTCTTATAATTGTGTCCCACCCCCAAAAGGTGTGTCACATACTGTAACCCTCTAACCCCTCCCTTTTTCCCTTTCTCTGCTCCCACATTCCCACATCCCCTGCCATGTGCTAGCGTCAATTGTCCTCATATCAGAATTGAGTACATTGGATTCTTGCCTCTCCATTCTTGTTGTGCTTTACTAAGAAGAATGTGTTTCAACTCCATCTGGGTTAATACAAAAGATGTAAAGTCACCATCTTTTTTTGTGGTTGGTGGAAAAGCTTTCAGTTTTACTCTGTTCAGTATGATATTAACTGTGGGTTTGTCATAGATGGCTTCAATCAGCTTAAAAAATGTGTCACCTATGCCTATTCCATTAACACAGCTTGTTAATCCATTCCTGGACTAGTGGGCATTTAGGTTGTTTCTACAATTTGGCAATTGTAAATTGAACAGAAATAAATAGTGTAGTGTAAATGTCCTTATGATAAAATGATTTTTTTTAATCTGGTTAGATGCCTAGTAATGGGATTGCAATATCAAATGGGAAGTCTAGTTTGAGTTCTTTGAGGATTCTCCATACTTCCTTCCAAAAAAATTATATTAGTTTGAAGTCCCACCAACAGTGTAAAAGTGTTCCCTTCTCTCCACATCCATGCCAGCATCTGAAGCTTTGAGATTTTGTGATGTGGGCCATTCACACTAGGGTTAGTTGATATCTCAAGGTGGTTTTTATTTGCATTTCTCTGATGATTAGCGATTATAAGCATTTTTTAAATATGTTTGTTAGTGATTTGTTTGTCTTCTTTAGAGAAAGTTCTATTCATATTTCTTGCCCAGTGATATAAGGGATTGTTGGCTCTTTTTATGTTGCTTAATTTGAGTTCTCTGTAGATCCTAGTTATCAAGCTCTTGTCGGATTCATAATATGCAAATATCTTTTCCATTTTGATGGTTACCTATTTGCTTTGGTTGTTGTCTCCTTAGCCATCCAGAAGCTGTTCAGTTTAATTAAGTGCCATGCATTTATTTTTGTTGTTGCAATTGCCATTGGAGGCTTCTCCATAAAGTCTTTCCCAAGGACAATATTTTCATGTGTTTTCCCCACACTTTCTTCAAGGATGTTTATTGTTTCATGCCTTAGATTTAGATCTTTTATCCATCTTGAATCAATTTGACTGAGAGGAGAAAGGTGTAGGTCCAGTTTCAGTCTTTTGCATATGGCTTTCCAGTTCTTCCAGCACCACTTGTTGAATAGGGATTCTTTCCCCAGTGTATGTTCTTTTTTGGTTTATCAAAAATCAAGTGGCTGTAAGAAGTTAGATTCATCTCATGGTTTTCTATTTGGCTCCAGATGTCTACGTCTCTGTTTTTATGCCAATACCATGCTGTTTTGATCACTATCGCCTTGTAGTACAGCCTAAAGGTAGGCTGTACTTCTGGCTTCTGTACTTCTGGTAGGCTGATGCTTCTGGCTTTGTTTTTATTACTAATATAGGTGTTTTTTTTTTGGTTCCATACAAAATGAAGAATTATTTTTTCCAAACCTGAAAGTATGATTTTGGTATTTAAATGGGGATTAGATTGGATCTGTAGATTGCTTTGGGAAGTATAGACATTTTAATAATGTTGATTCTTGTCAGTCATGAGCATGCTATGTTCTTCCATTTGTTAATATTTTCTGCTATTTCTTTTCTTAGGATTTTATAATTTTCTTTATAAAGGTCTTTCACCTCTTTTGTTAGGTATATTCTTAGGTATTTCATTTTCTTTGAAGCTGTTGTGAAGGGAATTGTGTCCTTGATTAGCTTCTTATCTTGGCTGTTATTGGCATATACAAAGGCTACAAATTTGTGGACACTGATTTTATATCCTGAGACATTACTATATTTTCTGATCACTTCCAGGAATCTTGGGATTAAGTCATTGGGGTTCTCTCAGTATAATATCATATCATTGGTGAAGATAGAGAGTTTGACTTTGTCTGCCCCCATTTGGATGCCCTTCACTACCTTCTCTTGCTTGATTGTATTGGCTAGAACTTCCAGCACTATGTTGAATACTAGTGGCAATAGAGGACAATCTTGTCTTGTTCCAGTTCTGAGTGGAAAGCTTTCAGTTTTACTCCATTCAGTATGATATTAGCTGTGGGCTTGTCATACATGGCTTCAATCAGCTTAAAAATGTGCCTCCACCTATGCCTATAATTTTCAGAGTTCTAATTAGAAAAGGATGTTGAATTTTATTGAATGATTTTTCTATATCTATTGAGAGGATCATATGGTCTTTGTTTTTGCTTCTGTTGATGTGGTGAATTATGTTTATAGACTTGCATATGTTAAACAAGTCTTGCATCTCTGGGATGAAACCTACTTGATCATGATGTACGACTTTTTTAATGAGAAGCTATAATCTCTTTGCTAGGATTTTATTGAGAATTTTTACATCTCTATTCATTAATGAAATTGGTCTGAAGTTCTCCTTTTTATTTGGGTATTTTCCTGGTTTGGGTATCAGGGTGATGTATGCTTCATATAACATGTTGGGGAAGATTCCTTCCTTCTCTACTTTTGGAATAGTTTCTGTAGAATGGGTATAAGCTCTTCTTTGAAGGTTTGATAGAATTCTGCTGTGAAGCCATCTGTACCAGAGCTTTTATTCCTGGGATTTTTTTTATATTGTTATTATTTCTTTGATCTCAGTGCTTGAAATTGGCCTGTTCAGGAGATCCATTTCATCTGGGTTAAGTCTAGGGAGAGGGTGTGATTCCAAATATTGATTCATTTCCTTCACATTGTCAAATTTCTGGGCATAAAGTTTCTGGTAGTATTTAGAGATAGTCTCTTGTATCTCTGTGGCATCTGTTGTTATTTAACTCTTTATCATTTCTGATTGAGGTTACTAGAGACTTTAATTTTCAGTTTCTAGTGAGTCTCACCAAATGTTTATCTTTTTTATTTATTTTTATTTTTCAATAAACCAACTTTTTATTAATTTTCTGAATGATTTTTTGTTTTCAATTTCATTAATCTCTGATTTGATTTTGATTTTTTGATTATTTCTTGTCTTCTGCTGGGTTCAGGGTTAGATTGTTCTTCCTTTTCCAATCTCATAAGATGATTTGTGAGTAAGTTGCTATGCTCACTTTCTGTTTTTTGAATGTAGGCATATAGTACAATAAATTTTCCTCTTGGGACTGCTTTTGTTATATCCCACAGGTTTTGTCAACTTGTGTTGTTGTTATGTTTGAGGAATTTAACAATTTCATCTTTTATCTCTTCTTGAACCCAACTATCAGTCAGCATAAGGATGTTTGAATTCCATGCCTTTGTGTGGGGATGAACATTTTTGTTGGAGTTGAGGTCTACCTTTATATTCTTGTGGTCTAAGAAGAGACAAGGTATAATTTCTATTCCTTTAATTTTGCTGAGGTTTGATTTGTATCCTAGGATGTGATATATTTTGGAGTATGTGCCATGGGATGATGAGAAAAAAGTGAATTCTTTTGCTTTGGGGTGGTATGTTCTGTTATATTTATTAATCCCATTTGTTCTAGGGTTGTGTTTAAATCCTTTATATCTTTTTTTATTTTCTGTTTAGAGGATCTATCCAATTCTATCAGAGGGGTGTAAAGTCCTCAGCTATTGTGGTGTTATGGGATATTATGGTGCTCAGACTCCTCAAGGTCTGTTTCATAAATCTGGAAGCATTTAAGTTAGGTGCATAAATATTTAAAATTGAGACATCTTCTAGTTGTTTTGTTCCTTTTGCCAGTATGACATGTCCATCTTTGTCTTTCTTAATTTTAGTTGCTTTGAATCCTCTTGTATCTGAGAATAAGATTGCAAACCCTCCTTCCTTCTCATTTCCATTTGCTTGAAATACTATTTTCCATTCCTTCACCCCAAGTCTAGGTGTGTCTCCTGGAGACACCAGATAGATGGCTTGTGTTTTTTTATCCATTCAGCCAACCTTCAGTGGGGAATTCAGTCCATTGACATTTTTTGAGAGTATTGATCATTCTGGTAGATTTTTATTCATCTTATTATGAAAAAGTCTGTTGTGTAGTTTTATTCATTGTGCCATTGTGGAAGCTAAGTGTTGGTCTTTAGCTTCTAGGTGTTTACTTTGATGGTGATCCATTGTGGTGTTCAGTTTTGAGAATAGGTCTAAGTGTTTCCTGTAACACTAGTCTTGTTTTGGTGAATTTCTTCAGTGCTTTTATATCTGGAAAATATTTTATTTATCTATCAATTTTGGAGCTTAGTTTAGTGAGATACAGAATTCTGGGCTGAAAATTGTTTTTTTTTTTTTTTTTAAAGATGTTGAAGGTGGATGACCATGCTGTTCTGGCTTAGAAAGTTTCATTTAGAAAGTCTGCTGTCATCCTAATGGCTCTGCCCTTGTAGGTCAGTTGGTGCTTATTCCCAGATGCTTGCAGTATTTTCTCCTTTATCTTAACTTTGGACAGATTCATTACAATGTGTATTGGAGAAGCTCTGTTAGAGTTGAGATAACCTGGGGTTCAATATCCATCTGAAGGAGTGTGTCAGGATCTTTAGTAAAACTTGGTACGTTTTCATTTATGATAGTCTCCAGCAGGGCATCCATTACGTTGGAACATTCTTCTTCCCCTTCAGGGATTCCTATTATTTGTATGTTTGAATGCTTCATGGAGTCTTATAGTTCTCTAAGCACCTGTTCTGCTTTCTCTCTCTTCTTTTCTGCCTCTGTAACTATCTGAGTTAACTCGAACACTTTATCCTCTAGCTCTATATGTTCTTTTGTCTCCATGGTCTAATCTATTTTTGATACTTTCTACCGCATTTTTACATTCCTGATTGTCTCCTTCATTTCCTTAATCTCTGCTGTATCCTTTCTATATTCTACAAATCTTTCTTCTGACTTTTGGTTCTATCTTTTTATTTTCTTATAATTCTCTTTATTGTCTTAATAAAGACATATTAATTAATCCATATCTTAAATTCCCTTTCTGTCAAATTCATTAATTCTTTGTAGGAGGAGTCTTCTGTAAAAGTTCCCTTGTGGTCCCTTAAAGGAGATACTCTATTTTGGTTTTTCATGGTGCCTAAATTTTTCTGTTGGTTCTTTCTCATATGTGCTTCTTGTTCATCTCCTTGTGCTCCCCTTTCCTTCTCATTTCCTCCTTTGCTTTAGATTACCTTCTCTTGGAGTTTAGGTGATAAAGAGGCCTCTTAGTATGACGCCAAAATGAGGAAAAGGGCATAGAGTGAGCAGGGAGGAAAAGAGAAAAATAAATAAAGAGGAAAAAAGAGTAAAATTAAAGGAAAAGAAAGAGCAAAAAAAGGGGGGGGAGGGGAAATAACAGAAAAAAAAACTTGAAGAACAAGAGATAGGAAGAGAGTATGAGAGTAATGGAAGAAATGTTATTGATCAGCATGGTGCTAAGGCCATGCCTGTAACTCAAGGATTTTGAGAGGCTAGACTGAGTGGGTTCCTCAAAATCAGGCACTCCTTACCAGCCTGAGTGCAGCCAGATTCTTTCTCTCCACCCCACTGGCCTCAAATCTGCTCCAACCAGCCCTCAAATCTGGCTGCTGATCACTTTTAGGGTGCACCCACTCTTCCAGGCTTTCCACTCATCACACAGCTTTCCACAAGAACCAAAACCTGTAAAAGGGCTTTCTCCCAACCAGGACTTCCAGGGCAGAGCCTGTCACTCCCACTGGCTCACAAAAAACTTGCCTAGAATTTCAGGTCTCTGCCATTCCTGTTCCTGCACTGTATCCAGCACCACTCCATGTTGCAATGCACCCTGAGCCACAGCTCCAGTCAAGATCTCTGTGCCAGGCATAGCTTGGATTTCTCCCATTCCTCAGCTGTACTAGGAGAACTTGGCCAAATGATCTGTCTGGTTCACCTTCTTGCTCTGCCCCAGTTTGAAATATGTACTTGTTCACTTCTTTTATAATTTTTCATTACATTATTTATGTTTTTTTCATTTACCATTTTCTTATAGTCTAATGATCAATTAATAGAAATTATTTATATATTAGTTGCTATTAGCCCTTTGTTGTATATGTTGCAAATATGTCTCCTTACCATGTATCTTTTATTTTTTACTTTTTGATGGTATCTTTTAAGGAACAGACATTCCCAATTTGAAAGATTTTGCAATCTTTCCTTGTCTGATTTGCATAGGATTAAGAAATAAGAAAGGTATTGTGGTCCATATAGTTGTGGTTATTTTCTGTACTCAGGACCTTTTGCTAGAAATAGCTGAGCTTTACTGCAAACAATTCTAGTTGTCAGAGAGAGTTACTCCACACTCCTCAGGATTTTGACAACCTAGGGAAATGAGGTTAGGTAAGACTGTTGGTAATGGATATGTCAAGTACATTTAAAGACTATTTGAAATCCTGTTAGGAATGTAAGGAAGTTGAAAGAGAGGGTATAAGAATAATATTTTTCTCAGTTTATGTTAAAATTTCAAGGAAGTTGTTAAAATGAGATGAGGTCATCTATTCAAAAGTAAATTAAAATTATTAATTCTAAAATTAAAAAAAAAAGAAATTCCAAAGAAGTGAGTAACTATAGAATCCTACAGAAAATTCTGTAAGGAATGTTAAAATAACTCAACTACCAAGACCATGCTTCCATGATGCTTTTGCACAGTTTCTCCACACAACTTCCTCTGGCAAGCAACAGCTTTCACTCTTGGTGAGGCAAATATATGATTAAGTCTTGGAAGTTATTGATAGTTGAAATTATAGAAAAACAGGAAATTCCATTGTCTTTCACTAAGCACTACATATTGATCATGCTATTTTATTGACAATATCTAAAAATCCAGGCTGATGGAATCCCAGTTTGTTCTTCCCTCAAATAGGGCAGAAGGTTTTAACTAACAACATGAAGTGCTCCTGAAGATGCTTTTGAAAAGTAAATGTTTGTTATATCACTGTATTTGTATACACACACACACATACAAGATGCAATATATAAGAGAAGTGCTACTGTGCTAAAAGAAATAATGTGCATGCAGAGTTGGTAAGTGGACTATCATCAGGCGAAAAAGCAGATTTTAAAAGATCTGACAAACTAAGAGAAAAAAGGAGAGCAGGGCAGGAACTGATTCATTTAGATAAGAAAGAAGGGCCAGACAGGAAAGAGGTAATATTTTGCAGACTTGAGGGAGTGAATGAGAGTAAAATTTCTAGGGCCCAAGATCCAGAAATTGGCCTACTGATATACATGTATACTAGGAAGATATCCTAGAATTAAAACACAGGGCAGCAAAAGTCACTGTTAAATATTTGTAAATATGAAATGATGCTTTAAGAGCATCACTTGGAATGAGGCAGACATTCCTTTAGACATTTTATCTAAAGTACGAGGGCTTTCCAGAAAGTATCCAGCTATTGTTAGGGCAACAAGAGCGATTCGGGGATGGATACTTTCTGGACATCCCTCATATCTCTAACTCTCTGTCACAGTGTATCTAGCTGCCTGCATGTGTGCTGGGCGGCTGTGGCTAGAATGAATGGAAGACAGGAATAAAGTATCAGTGAACAGAGGAGAGCAAGGGGAGGTCAAAGCATGTAGTCCCTGAGAGCCACATCCTCACAAGAAGAAAGCACACAGACATGTTAAGGGACACCGTCAGAGGCAAGAAGGCAGAGAGATTATGCCAGAAAACTCAGAGACTTCATGTAGAAGTCGTTGTAGAGAGGCAGGGCAGGGATGGGGAACACTAGGGGAACAGGAAGTCAGATCTAGGCTCGTCATCCTTTGTGGTTTCTTGTGTGGGCGTGTGGGCACATGCAATCTGCATGGTAGATGTAATGGCACGTAGGACCTGTCAGTGCTGATAAGAATTCTGCATGACATAGAGACTTGTATCCTTTGTGACAACTTGGATGAATGTGGAGAATGCTCTCCTGAGTAAAGTATCACAAGAATGGAAAGACAGGCATCCCGTGTACTCAGTACTAATTTGAAACTAGTAGATTAACAATAACCTACTCACATGAGAGAAAAACTCAGCTGAATCCAAGGAGGATGGAGGTGCGGAGTGGGGTCTGTGAGTTCCTCCCCAGTGGGCACATGGTGCTGGTGTGTGGCACACACCCTGTGTGAAGGACACAGCTACAACTTAGATTTTGCCTTACAAATGCAAACACTGTGGCTTAAATAATGTACCTTCATTTTAATTGAAAATTAAAAAAAAATTAAAAAAAATACTACATGACAGATAAACAGCAACCTGAAATAGGTTTTCATTTATGCTAAATTGCTAATGTTCGTACATTAAAATAACGACTTCACTTGGATGTAAGTTCATCTGATTATACTACTAAACTTTGATCACATGGATTTGTTTTTAGAGGTCCCAATGTAGCACAACTGAAAAATCAATTTGGCTTACACAAATTACTGTATCATTATGACCTCAATTTTGATCTTTTATATTTAAAATTCACAAACTAGATAAAATTCACAAACTAGGTAGCAGGAAATTGGAATTCATTATGTTTTCTTTGTTGTTTTTATTTTTACAAAACACTATAATATAGTTACATGTCAAACATAACAATCTCAGGATACAATTTGATACTAAATCAGATTCTGATATATAAAATATAATATATGATACACATGTATGAGACAAATTTATATTTAATTCTTTTTAAATTGCAAAAGACAATTTATTGGTGCATTTTCCTTGCAGTTCGGGAAAACAGTTTCATTCATTTTTTTTGTGTAGAAGCAACTTTTTTTTTATTTTTTTTTATTTTTTAAAGTAAATTTATTTCAGGTTAATGTGAGGGTACAAACAACCAGGTCAAAATATTTGAGTTTGTTAGGTAGAGTCCCTCTTGTGGTTATGTCCCACACGCAAAAGGTGTGCCAGACACCCCCAACCTGTGCCCATTCAGTGAGAGCACCCAATCCTTCCCCCTCGCGTGTTACTCCTCTCCCCAAGGAGCAACTTTTTTTTCTAGTTTCCAGAATTCTTTTTTTCCCCATTATTTTCAATTTCAAAATATTACAGGGGAACAGAAGTTTTTGGTTGAATCTATCAATTTTTGTTATGCTTGAGTCAGGGTTATAAGTGTGTCAATCACCCAGATAATGTTCATTATACTTATTAAGTAGGTTTTTGCACATCCCAGGTAGAAACATCTTGTTACAACATAAAAAAGCAGAGATTGGGCCCGTTTCCTGCATCATATTGCCAGTGACAGGGACATACCCTCTAATTCTCTGCATAGTCAGACTTATTTCTCCACCTTGAAGCTGGGATAGACACGTTTTTGTTACATTGTATTCTAGTTTTTGTTACATTGTATTCTAAGATGAGCTATAATGTGGTTGCACTTTTTGGCCCTAGTTTCTGGGTCCTTGACTTTGATGCGGGTGTACCACAGACCTATGGTATTTGATGTCCCACGGACTGTTTAAAAGCCTCCATCTTCCATCTTCTTTATGGAAATATTGTATCCCTCACCTTTAACTTGAATCTATAAGTCACCACAGTCAATAAATAAACAATAGCTGACTAATTCTCCTCCAGCAAGTCAGAGCCTGAAGGAGACAAATATATATAGAAGAGGAAGAAAACTTCCAGTTCCTCTGAGCAACAGAAACAGTAAAAAAATGGTTGTGCTTGTTCAAAGTTTAGTCATAGTTTCATTTAAACAGGAACACAGACAATATTCAGAGGGTTAGAAATAAAGGCAGTGAGTTCTCCATCTAGTGTCTAGTGTCACAGAAATTATTTGTTGACTTCTTGAAAGACAGGTTGATCATAACCTGTAAAACCAATTGGGCCCTTTGGGGGAGGGTTAATCTTTGGCTACTTTTAAAACTTTTTTTCCAGGCATGCAGTAATGAATGAACCTTACCCAAAGAGAAGCCTGGCCTTTGCCCTTGGTTAATCTTAAGTAATCTTGGGTAATCTTGCTTTGGGTAATCTTAATTAAGCCTTGGAATGTTCTGCTTGGGGTATCCCCAATATCTTCATTTATTGGGGATCGTGGACCATGCTAGATAGTCTGTGCCAACAATGTCATGTATGGCAGGAGTTTGGGACCACATAGGACCAGCTTAACTCCCATAAGGACCAGAGACTGAGATCAGCCATGCAGGTGGCTTAGGGATGTCCAC
The DNA here is from genome assembly GCA_963574355.1 of Loris lydekkerianus. Lineage (NCBI taxonomy): Eukaryota > Metazoa > Chordata > Mammalia > Primates > Lorisidae > Loris > Loris lydekkerianus. The sequence continues at coordinate 10,307 of CAUYPK010135972.1, forward strand.
ATTTGCCCAGTGACACAGCATGGATTCCCACTCAGTGCAATGCAAATTAATTTTATCACCCAACCCACTATTCGAGCTTTCTTTCTTGGAATGGACTCTCTGAGAGTGATGGCCTATTACTCAGCATTACCTAATAAACAAACAGACTCTTGGTTATGAATGACAGAAACCTAACTAAAGCTT